>ONZH01000824.1:0-190673 GCA_900303285.1 Rhinella marina
ATTGTGGGAGTAATAATTAAAAAATAGAAGACATACAAGACCACTGATAATCTCCCTCAATCAGGGGCTCCACACAAGATCTCACCCCGTGGGGTCAAAATGATCACAAGAACTGTAAGCAAAAATCCCACAACCACACGGGGGTATCTAGTGAATGACCTGCAGAAAGCTGGGACCAACATAACAAAGGCTACCGTCAGTAACACTCTATGCCGCCAGGGACTCAGATCCTGCAGTGCCAGATGTGTCCCTCTGCTTAAGCCAGTACATATCCAGGCCCATCTGAAGTTTGCTAGAGAGCATTTGGATGTTCTAGAGGAGTATTGGGAGAATGTCATATGATCAGATGAAACCAAAGTAGTGTCTGGAGGAGAGTGAATGCTGAGTTGCACCAAAACCTACTATGAAGCATGGGGGTGGCAACATCATGCTTTGGGGCTGTTTCTCTGCAAAGGGACCAGGCAGGGACAGATTGGGAACTTAAAGTGGCCCCATATTGTGGGCGGGTCCAAATGGAAAGAAGGTGGGGCCAAGTAGGCAGAATCAACATAAGTAGGTGCTAGCAATACTGTAGTGCAGCACCCCCTCAGAAGAACCAAATACCACAGCATAGCACAATATACTGCCCCCAGCAACACAAAGGAGGTTATTTACTAAGAGAAATACATCTATATTAGGTGTATTTTTGTCGCAGATTGTGGCAAAAAGGTTCTTTGTGCCGCAATCTGCAACTTTTCTCTGCTCAATATAGTCTTAATAAATGACCCCCAAAATGTGGTGGACAGTGCCAGCCGCCATAGTATGTCCTCATTCTTCTCCTCCAGTTGTCTCAAAGATATGGAGAAGGGGGTGAGGAGGTGACTCACATACTGCGGTGCAGATTTTTTTTTGTGTGGAAAATCTGCAGATTTTATTTTCATAGCAGATTCTACCTATTGCAGTGCAGTGAAATCTGTGTAAAATCTTCTGCATTTCTGCAACAAAGTCAGAACAAAAAGCACAACATTTGGTGTTCTTCTCTGCAATGGATTTCCAGTAGAAACACTGCAGATTTTCCACTGCAAAAACAAATTTCAGTCATGCATTCACATCACAATCTTAACCCATTTTGAGCATATATGTATGACATGTGTGTTAAGTAGTTGTCTCTGATGGATAACATATCTGTGTTTTTACTGGATAGTTTAACCCCTTCAACCCCAGGCCTGTTTTCACCTTCATGCCCAGGCCATTTTTTGCAAATCTGACATGTGTCACTTTATGTGGTAGTAACTTTGGAACGCTTTTACTTATCCAGGCCATTCTTAGATTGTTTTCTCGTCACATAGTGTGCTTCATGACAGTAGTAAATTTGTGGCAAAATATTTCATTTTTATTTATAAAAAAAATACCAAATTTACCAAATATTTGGAAAAATTTGCAAATTTCCGAATTTCAATTTCTCTACTTTCAAAATAAATAGTAATACCTCCAAAAATAGTTATTATTTTACATTCCCCATATGTCTACTTTATGTTGGCATCATTTTATAAATGTCATTTTACTTTTTTAGGACGTTAGAGGGCTTAGAAGTTTAGAAGCCATTTTTCAAATTTTCACCAAATTTTCCAAAACCATTTTTTAAGCACCAATTCAGATATAAAGTGATTATGAGGGGCTTACATAATGAAATCCCCCATAAATGACTCCATTTTAGAAACTACACCCCTCAAATTATAAAAAAACTGCTGTTACAAACTTTGTTAACCCTTGAGGTGTTCCACAAGAATTAAAGGAAAATGGAGGTGAAATTTCAAAATGTAACTTTTTTGGTAGATTATTCATGTTAATAATTTTTTTCTTGCAACACAGCAAGGGTTAACAGCAAACTAAACCTCAATATACATTGCTCTGATTCTGCAGTTTACAGAAATACCACATATGTGGTGGTAAACGTCTCTATGGGTTTGTGGCAGTGGTCAGAAGGAAAGGAGCGCCATACGGATTTTAGAGGCAGATTTTGCTAGAATGGTTTTTAGGCACCATTTTGTAATTGAGAGACCCTGACGTACCCGTACAGTGAAAATCCTCATAAAGTGACCCCATTTTGGAAACTACACCCTTCAAAGAATATATTAGGGGGGGTACTGGCCACTTTGACCCCTTTTACAGAATTTATGGAATTTGGAAACACTTGGCTATGAAAATGAAAAGTTTCATTTCTGCCAATAAAATGTTGCTTTAGCCCCAAAATTTGTATTTTCATAAGGGGTAACAGGAGAAAAGCACCCCATAATGTGTTACCCATTTTCTCCTGAATGCGGCAACACCCCATATGTGGATACCTAATATGCCTACTTTTCTTTTTTTTTCTTTTTTTAACAATTTTTTTACTTTTTTGGGGGGAATATTTATTTTTTTACTTGAAACTTTTATTATTATTATTTTTTTAACTTTATTTTTTAACTTTTTTTCACCTTTTTTTCACTTTTTTTAACTTTTGGGGGTCTGATCCTCTTCACAATGCATTACAATACTTTTGTATTGTAATGCATTGGCTGTAAGTGTATTACTCACAGTAATACACTTACAGCCTGCTTCCTGTGCGATCCAGGGGGCTTGATCGCACAGGCTCGCAAGGGATGGCAGCCACGATGCCTAAGGAAGGCATCGGGCTGCCATCCAAGCCATCGCGTCCCCGTCACAGCAGCGCAGGGATCTGATGGCCCCCCGCTCGCCATCCTGAACATGCGGCACACCTCATGTGCCACGGTCAGCGCTGACCGTGGCACATGAATGGTTAATGCGTCGGCATCGGTGTTTTCACCGATGCTGGCGCATTCCCCAGGGGTCCGGCAGGGGTCCGGCATCTCCTGCACCCGCCCGATCAGCGCGCCGTAATAGTACGGCGCTGGGCATTAAGTCCCGTCACGCAGCGCTGTACTATTATGGCGCTGGGTGTTAGGGGGTTAAGCAGCATGAACATTGTTATTGTCACACTTTTAACATTAAAAAAAAATATATATATATATATATATATATATCACACAGTATATGTGTGTATATACACACACATATTTATATACATACATAGTATGTCATGTTATTTCTATGTAATGTACTAGTAATGAAATGCACTATAATACACTCTGTATACTCCTACATTACTTCCTTATGTTTTACATTACATATATATAACTTGTTACATAACAAACTGTATATGTACTGTGTGTGTATATATGTTATTTTTTACGTCATGTAACATGATATCTATATGCAAAGTACTAGTAATGTAGTAGTATACACAGTGTATTGTGATGCTTTATGTTACTAGCATGTATATATACAGTATGTCATGCTATGTATGTCATGCCATGTAACATGCTATCTACATGTAATGTACTAGTAATTCATTATAATACACTGTGTACACTACTACATTACATATAGATAACATGTCACATGATATGCTGTGTATATATACATAAACACACACATAGATAACGTGATATGCTGTGTATATATACATATACACACACACACATAGATAACATGATATGCTGTGTATATATGTACATAAACACATACGCATCATGCATACTATATTATTTTGGCAACAGTCCACCACACCAATTACCAGAGAAGCTGGGGTCCTGCATGGACAGAAGGGCGCTGTGTGCTGCAGCTGACAGGCTAGAAGCATCTTCTAAAGCAGCCAGGCAGGGTGACTCCTTACTCTGCTGCTGGTCTCAGCAGGAGAATCACCATGGGAGCAAGCCACAAGAGGGAGGTGGAGCTTCACAGTCCCTACAACTGCCAGTGTGGGGCTAGGCTGTAGTAAGCCACAGCACTTGTCTCTGTGTCATGTGACGTTCCTGACGCAGTAAAGACAATGAGGAGTGGAATGTCGGGTAAGGCGGCCCACTGTGCATCGGCCCACGGGGATGTTTCCCGGTGGGGTCTATGGCCAATCCACCCTTGGGACCAGGACGACTGATCCGTGTACATAAAAGAATGAATGGGGCCATGTATCGTGAGATTTTGAGTGCGAACCTCCTTCCATCAGCAAGGGCATTGAAGATTTAAGTAGCTGGGTCTTTCAGCATGACAATGATCCCAAGCACACCGCCAGGGCAACGAAGGAGTTGCTTCGTAAGAAGCATTTCAAGGTCCTGGAGTGGCCTAGCCAGTCTCCAGATCTCAACCCCATAGAAAACCTTTGGAGGGAGTTGAAAGTCCGTGTTGCCCAGCGACAGCCCCAAAACATCACTGCTCTAGAGGAGATCTGCATGGAGGAATGGGCCAACATACCAGAAACAGTGTGTGCCAACCTTGTGAAGACTTACAGAAAATGTTTGACCTCTGTCATTGCCAACAAAGGATAGATAGCAAAGTATTGATATGAACTTTTGTTATTGACCAAATACTTATTTTCCACCATAATTTGCAAATAAATTCTTTAAAAATCAGACAATGTGATTTTCTGGATTTGTTTTCGCATTTTGTCTCTCATAGTTGAGATCTACCTATGATGTCAATTACAGGCCTCTCTCATCTTTTTAAATGGGAGAACTTGCACAATTGCTGAAGAGATTGCTGAAGAGTTTTACTATCTCAAGGGCAGCAGATAACGGTAATAATCTTTCATTAGCCTTAAAGCCTTCTGATTAGGGGTAATCTTGTGTCATGCTTGTTTTATTACAACTGAAGGGACATAACAAGCAAACGAATGTCAAAATATTACACTGCATAATTGTCCACATCTGTTGGATGGAAAATATCTTAAATATGATTTACTAATTATAAAGGAATGCCATGCACGCTTGTTGAACTATAGGAATACACCTGTAACTGTTAGCTGATTTTTGACAAGTTCTTAAAGACATGGCACATACATATATAGATTGAAAAAAGACATAGGTCCATCAAATGCAACTTTTCTTGACCACTTATTCACATTAATTGTTAGATTAAAGGCAATAAGGAATGTGAAGGAGAGGGCTGGCAAATGAGGAAGGCATGCGCAAATCTGCTTTGGTCCACCGTCAGTGCACTTAACTTCTCATTTGCATATTGATTAAAAGTACTTTTTCTGTAGAGTGAAAAAAAAGATTGCTAAATCTACATTGCATTACCCTGAGCTAGCTATACAAAGTATTATGCCTGCTTTCACAGTGAATTCACTGGTGACAGGCTTGGTCATTAGATAAGTATCTAACACTTATCTACCATTACTAGACGTTGGAGTGGGGCATTCTATAGTTTGAATACTCTAACTGTAAAGAATCTTGTCATGTTTTATTCTTTAATCTGAATATTCGCTGGCCATTTGTGAAAGTCCTTGGAACAAATAAAACATGTGCCAGTTCATTATATTGACCATGAAACACACACTAAAGTTCATTTACAGAAAAGACAAGATATATGTATATAAAAGTTCTTTGTATCTTTTAGCAATTTCAATACCTGTCTCCCTAGAAAGTTTATTTTTTAGCAAATCTTTTTATTTGCAGCATTGCAACCCATTATGATACTTTTTTATTCTTTACTTTTAGCAAAAGTCTTTAAAAAAACAGTCCTTCTGATAACAATGAATTGCCAATGAAGTCCTGAAATGCTGAGGACATCTATCATTAGGTAGCCTTCAGTTCCCCTTTCCTAGTCAGCTACTCTCTAACAATTTTCAGTCACCAAAATGCTCCTCAATACAATAACTGTGTACAGGAAATAGGAGAGGGATTTTGAGGTGGAGGAGGGGTTTGATACTGCAATGCTTTAGCTGGTACAGGGGACTCAAGTTGTGAAGAAGGAGGGCAGCAAAGTGGAGACATTTCTTAAGTTAAATGACACATGTCACCTATCTGGCCCCATACCAGAAAGAGCCCCTTAACTCTGCACAGTTAATTTCCCAGTTTTTTGTTTTCTAAATCTCTATGACTGTCCCATATTGTATACCTGAATGGGGCCTGTAGAAATCTATGAACATGCTCCAGAAAGTTCTATAACAAAACTATGGCATGCGAACAAGGCTGATTATAGTGAAGGCATGTGCCCTGGGACCTCCACCATCTTTGGGCCCTGGGTGGTCCTCCCTCACCTACTGCATTTGCTTTTCTCTCTATGGACAATCTAGCAATCTCTGTTGCAAAACGAGTGTCTCAGACAAGATTGCTGTGTAGTCCTAGACTGTCAGGCCTACAAGCACCCTAACATTGCTCATGTTTCCATATACTTTTAGGCACTCACTTGTCTGAAATGTTCTGATTAGTCCTATTGAAACCTTTGAACATAAAGTAAAGAGACTGGTTTAGATTTGTTTAGTAAACTCTCTAGTTTGATATCTCTGTTCATCAAATGAGTAAGCAACAGCTGTTTTTGGAGAGCACTTCCAACCCAAATTTAGCAACACATATACCCTAAATTCTGGCTTACCTCCAAATCATTAAAAAATAAGTGTGCATCGGCGAGGTTGAAAATCATTTCTTCCATACGCAGTCCAAGAGTCACAGCTGTTGGTGAATCCTTTAAAACATGAAGTATTACAAAGTCTCAATGAGATATGTAACTTGACTAAAATTATTCACATCAGGGATTTGATCACAGTTGTCTTATTCCGTTTCTTTGAAATCTCTAAACTTTAAAAGCTAGTAAAGTGCTTTCCAGAGTTATGTCAACGCTGGCACAATGCTCATCCTGTCGCTGTCTGCACCCTTGACTTTCACTCATGTCTGTTTATTGCTATGCTACTTCATATTTACCACTAAATACACATCATAAACGTTAAGCAGCAGGAAATTTATAGGTCATATAATATAGTGAAACTAGACACCTGAAAGGGGCAATCAGGCATTTGAAATGAGCAGCACTGATATAATGTAGTATCATTCACCTTCGTCACTAACATAACAGAAAAACAACTAGTGGAATGGACATTTTTGCTCTCTAATCAGTACTTTAGGGTCCACTTTGCAGGTTGGTAGCTCCAGGGGCAGACTGGGAACCTAAAGGGGCCCTGGAAAAAAAACTGAAAGTGCGACCATGTTGTAGACGAGTCCAAATTTATAGAAGGCGGGGCAACACAAGTAGGCAGGGCCAACACAAACCACAAGTACAATAGACAATAGACAATAGAAGTAGGGGAGTCCAGCAATACCATAGTGCAGCACAAAATGCCATCCAGCAAAACCAAATACCACAGTGCAGCATAAAATACTGCCCTATCATCATACCGAGGACAATGATACAGTTGAATTCAGGAGGGCACCTGGCTGATGGCTAGCACATAAGTACCTGATGCTCCTAGCATTTATTAATGCTGAGAGCATCAGATCATTATGTACATGGACAGTGGCCATGAGGAATGCTCGGGCAGTCCCCTGGCCATAGGTCCCCCTTTCCCCTTTAGGGTCTAAGGCCAGTCTGTCCCTGGATATCTTGCAAATATAATTAAACGCATTTATCCTTTTAAGTCTCCCATCAATTCCAGGGTATGGTCCCATAAAGCCCCATTTGTCACGGTTGATCCACACAGTTACAATTATTTACCTATACACAATTTAATATATTATTCTTGTGATGACATATATCTACACAATATTTATGCCACAATATCATCATAGTTATCACCTGCTGTGAACATCCAGATTATCTAAATGGTTGGAGGAATGTGGAGAAAATCTGATTTAAGAAAATAGGATTGATCTGCAGTACCAAGCACAGCCACTGTGCAATGTATAATGCTGTGCTTGGTATACTATGAAGCCTTGCAATGCTCATCTGAGTGCTACAGCTTCTTTAAACAGCTGATTGGTAGGGGTTCTAGGAGTTGGATCCCCACCGATCATATATTGATGACCAATCCTGAGAATATCAATATGTCTTTCTCGGACAACAGCATTAACTCTGTAGGATCTGTAGTGTGCTACTGTACATGGACAGCCCAGTGTTTTCAATAGGAACTGTGTAATGCTTAATCTTCTATGTTTCCAGGATTTCTCATAGTTTACATCTGATGGCTGGGGGTTCCCAGCATGGTCATGGATGTCACCATGAAAAATTGGACTTGGATCCTAAGAACCCACTTTATTTAGTTGTTTGGCATTAGCTCATCTTCAGAAGATAGTTGAGGTAAACAACTGTATGTATCTATGCAATGTAATTCTGTTAGTGTCATCTATGGCATCCATTATATATACTAATAGGGCACTTGAAAACAGTTTTTGAATAGGCAACTCCTTTAACCATAACTGATCTTACAAATCATCAATAAACTTTACATTATGACTGATCTAGGGTTGATTACTCATGTTATACAGTATATGGCATGTACTAACTATTATTAATGAGTGATTCCAGCTTCACATGCATTACTCCATTGTGTTTGGAATTTTTGCTTTCCTTTGTATGCACAGAAAAACTGAAACTCAAGTCTCCATTATATGCAAAAAATTTAAAACAAGATTAACTAACACATGCCAGCAAGAGATCAATGTCACAGGCTGGTGAAAAAAAAATCTGTTAATAAGGGAATTGGAATGTACCATATAAACTTAACAGATGATGATAGACTTCCAGCACATGTGCCGTCTCATCAACCAAACCTATTGAACCCAATTCCCCACTGAGAGAGGATTTGTATTTAATCTTATATTACATCTCTGGATTGTGATCCACTAGATACGACTACAACAGAAATAAGGCAATGCTGGTGGTAAGTGCTAATAGGCAATGTCCAGGGTATTATCAGAAGATATGTGCCGCAGGTGTAGTTATGTATTTACTCCATAGCATACTAATGGCTCATTCAGATGTCAGGTTGTGTGCATGGGCATATGGCTGAGTAACTAATCATTCTGCACAATCATGGATCCCATTGGCTGAATCTTCCTGATCAACACATGAACTATGATGCTCTGGATTCAGTTGTCATCAAAGCAACCCTATATTTCAAGAGACAGAACACGTACGTACATGGTCCGCCCACCTTTTCATTCTTTCATCTGCAGATGCACCAGGAGACTTCTGTTCTACCTAATGCACACTGTGCATTTGGTAGTCCAATACACTTTCTGCCACCCTCAGATTGGCCAACAATGGTCACGTGAGCAGTGATAGCCAATTTAAGAGCAGGGCTGGAAAAGTAGGAAGTGTCATTAACTACCAAAGCATCGTATGCATCAGGTAGCCTGAGAAGTAGTATATCTATCTTGGATGGTAGAAGAATAGCCTGTGAATCAGCAGATCTGCAGCTGAAAAGATGACAAGGAGGACACCATGTTTTCCTGAGGGTTGCCTCTGTGACTGAATCCTAACAGTCAATGTATATGCCTTTACCATCTCTAGTATTCTGTTCTAAGAAATGAACACCACTATTCTTGTCCTTGGGCTGTGTCTTTTATTGCAGCTTAGACTCATTGGTGGAAGTTTATCATGAGAGGAATCTTTAAAGTCAGTTTTACTAGAGGCTGCATTGAAATAATTTCCCCAAAATGTATTAAATGTAACATATTTGATAAATTTGGTGCATCTTTAAGACCAACACTTCTGTCTTGAGATGTTACTCCAGGTTCTATCCCTCCCCTTTCCTGGAGTAAGCTTGCAACAATTTTTGTGACTTTTCAAAAGCTCCAGTTGATAAATCTGTCTTAACAGGCTATCCACACCTTTTTTTCAAAAGTGGAGTATGTGGTGCAAAAATGCTAAATATTGTAAAATATTTAAGCAAATACCCCAAAAAGGTGCTGCAAAGCTTTATTTATGCGACTTTTTAAAGCCACAATTCTAGAATGCAGAGTTTGATAAATTTCCTCTATTCACTTGAATAAGTTAAATTGCAGTACCAGGAAAGGCTGACTAAAAAGAGTAGCACTGTGTCTACAGCAAAGGCTAGTTTCACACTAGCGGCACTGGACTCCGGCAGGCTGTTCCGGAAAACTTGCCGAGAGGCGGCCGGAACAAAAGTACGACATGTCGTACTTTTATTCCGGCCGCCTCTCAGCAAGTTTGCTGTGCTGCGGCCGGATCCGCGGCCCGTCCCCATTACAGTGAATGGGGCCGGAGCGTAGTTCCGGCCCCACACGTGCACCTGCGGCAGCACGGATCCGGTGGGTGAACAGCCTGCCGTAGTCCAGTGCCGCAAATGTGAAAGTACCCAAAGCCATGTTTTCTACTCTCAGACATCCCTTTCAAAATAGAACATTTTCGAAGGGTAACATGCGTGCTGCTTGTGCACAGACTTTTAAGCCAAATGAAAGATAAAACATAATTTTCTGAGGTAGACACTGATAAGCCATAACATTAAAAATAATTGGCAAAATATATATTGTAGGTCCCCCTTGTGTTGCCAAAAAAGCTCTGACCTATTGAGTCATGGACTTCACAAAACCTCTGAAGGTGTCCTATGGTATCTGACACCAAGGCTTTAGCAGCAGATCCTTTAAGTCCTGTCAGTTACGAGGATCAGACTTGTTTTTTACCCACATCCTGAACATGCTTAATGGGATTGAAATCTGGGGAATTTGGAGGTCAAGTTAGCACCTTGAACTCCTTGTTATGTTTCTCAAACCATTTGTGAAGATCAAGGAATGGCTTTACCATGTAGGGGTGTACTTGGTCTGCATCAATGTTTAGTTAGGTTGTACAGTACATGTCAAAATATCCCACACAAATCGTAAGACCCAAGGTTTCCTGGCAAAACATTGCCCACACTGTCTCTTTCTGCCTGCCTACACATAGCCAGCTGTGATGAACTGTGTGTTCTGACACCTTTCTTTTATAGCCAGTATACATTTTTACAGCAATTCATGCTACAGTAGCTTGTATATGAAATCACTACAGATAGTTTTGCCTTCTCATTCCATGCACATCTTTGAGTCTTGGATGACCACGCACTGTCACTGGTTCATCAGAACCTGCTGTTTTGGAGATACTGTGACCAAGTCATTTAGCCATCACAATTTAGCCCTAGTGCTGTACCCCAAAATAGGTCACTTGTTTAATTTTCAGATGCATTGCAACTAGAGATGAGTGAGCACTAAAATGCTCGGGTGCTCGTTATTCGAGTCAAACTTTTCCCGATGCTCGGGTGCTCATTTCGAATAACGAACCCCATTGAAGTCAATGGGAGACTCGAGCATTTTTGCAGGGGACCAAGGCTCTGCCTAGGGAAGGCTGGATGAAAACCTGGAAACCTCAGAAAATGATAGAAACACCACGGAAATGGACAGGAAACAGCAGGGGCAGCATGCATGGATGCCTCTGAGGCTGCCTAATCCCACCATTACCCCAAATTCTCCTAGTGGGGCATGTGTGGTATCGATTCTTCTCAGTTTAAAATCGTATACATCCCCTATCTTGGGACCATATATTTCATGGATTTTTCGAACACGGAAAAGGAAAAAGAGCTTGCTCTGGCCAGGGGAGTGTCTTTTCTACTGCAGCTAAGGGGACATGTCCATGCTCTGCCTATCACAGGTCAGGAGCCAATTAAAAGAGGAACAAACAAAAGTCAGTATAATATCTAATACGTCCCCTATCCGGGTAAATTGTTTGGAGAAAGGGCCTGTAGGTGGAGGGCAGGCTGGGGGGGAAGGAGGTTTCGCTGGAAGAGCCAGAGGAGTGCGTGTGTGGTGGTGACAACAGCCGGATGGATTTGGAAAAACTGTAGCATCAACCGGTATGGTATGTATTCTTCTGAGTTTAATATCGTATATGGCACCTATCCGGAAAAATAATTTGGAGAGAGAGAAAGAGAGGAAAAAGACGTGCAGTATGGAGCAATTACACGGAAACTATTAGATTAGGCAGACTTGGTCTGCTTAATTGCAACCCAGACAAATGAGAGAAAGAGAGGAAAATGACGTATTTTTAAAAGTGACGTTCAGTATAGATCAAGTGTGGTATGTGTTCTATGTATACTACTCAGTTTAATACCGTATATGGCAGCTATCTGGAAAAATAGTTTGGAGAGAAAGAAAGATAGGAAAAAGACGTAAATTGTTTGGAGAGAGGGCCTGTAGGTGGGGGGGCAGGCTGGGGGGAAGGAGGTTGAGCTGGAAGAGCCAGAGGAGTGCCCCCTGGGCTAGCATGTGTGGTGGTGACAACTGCCAGATGTAGTTAGAATGACAACGCAGGACCCCAACTTAAAAATTTAGCATCAACCGGTACAATTGTCAATTATGAGCTCGATCAAGTGTGGCATGACTTTTTAGATGGAGATTGCATGTGGTCACGTACTCTCTGGAACCCCATAGTCACCCTTTCTCTGATGTGCTACCCCAGAACATTCTCTGCCCCAATTCGCAAGACCTTTTGCAGTCTCAGTGTGCTGACAGTGGGGATTTACCAGTGTTGTCTAAAGAGGTGGTGGACAATGGCGAGACACAGGTGTCGGGGGGTGAGGTAGTTGTATGGGAAGAAAGTTACAGTGGGGACTCCTTGGGGGGACTTTCTCATGATGGGACAGATTCAACTTGGGTGGATCAGGCACAGGAACAGATCAATTTTTTTTTTGTGTTTATTTAACTTTTATTTAGCACAAATAACCACAGAGATATTTATTTGTTACCTTCGCTGCGCAGTCTGGCGTTGGGGTTCGTCACTTTGATGGCGAGCTGTGCCGCTCTCTCCACAATGGTCTTTAGGTTCTTTGAGGAGACGTTGGGGGCGATTTCTGCACAGAAGGACTTGTTGCTCATCAATAGAACCTCGAGCTCCTTGACATTGTGGACCAGGAATTTGCGGAACCCTGTGGGCAGCATGTGTTTGGTCTTCTTGTTGCTACCGTACCCAATGTTGGGCAATATAGATACGCAGGTAATATTATTTTTCAAAACTATCCCAAAAAAAAATTTACGCAGTTTGCGCAAATAAAACTGGAAACTGGAACTGGAGAGAGGGCCTGTAGGTGGACCTCCGGAAAAATAGTTTGGAGAGAGGGCCTGTAGGTGGACCTCCGGACCTGCCAGTTGGACCTCTAAAAAAATGGCGTTTTTTTAGTCAGCGTTAGGCAAAGACGACATGGAGGAGGAGGAGTAGGAGGAGTAGAGAAGATAAAACGGATACATAAGTAATTTAATCTTTAGCTGCTTTCCCCCGGAGGAGATTTGAATTCCGGTGAAATCCAGGCTTTGTTCATTTTAATAAGCGTCAGCCTGTCAGCGCTGTCAGTTGACAGGCGTGTGCGCTTATCGGTGATGACGCCACCAGCTGCACTGAATACCCGCTCTGACAGCACGCTAGCGGCAGGGCAGGCCAGCACCTCCAAGGCGTACAGCGCCAGTTCAGGCCACGTGTCCAGCTTTGAAACCCAGTAGTTGTATGGAGCAGAGTGATCGCTACGGACGTTGGTATGGTCAGCTAGGTACTCCCTCACCATCTTTCTGTACAGCTCCCCCCTACTCTGCCTAGACTGGGGACAGGTGACAGTGTCTTGCTGGGGTGACATAAAACTGGCAAAGGCCTTGGAGAGCGTTCCCCTGCCAGTGCTGGACAAGCTGCCTGCTCGGCTCCTCTCCCCCACTACTTGGCCCACAGAACCATGCCCTCTGCCGCTAGCTGCGTCAGATGGGAAGAATTGATTCAGCTTGTGCACCAGGGCCTGTTGATATCTATTCACTCTCATACTCCTTTCCTCTGCAGGAATGAGAGTGGAAAGGTTCTGCTTGCACCGTGGGTCCAGGAGAGTGAACACCCAGTAAACGGTGTTTGAAAAAATTCTTCTAACGCGAGGGTCACGGGATAGGCAGCCTAACATGAAGTCTGCCATGTGAACCAGAGTCCCAACACGCAAGAATTCCCTCTCCTCACTGGCCTGGCTCTCCATTTCCTCCTCCTCCTCCTCCAAGTCCTCCTCTTCAGCCCATACACGCTCAAGAGTTAAGGACTGAGCACTGGTACCCTCTACTGTCTTGCCGACATTCTCCTCCTCTTCCTCCTCATCCTCATCTTCCTCCTCCGATATGCGCTGAGAAACAGACCGGAGGGTGCTCTGGCTATCAAGCGACGTATCTTCCTCCACCGTCTCTTGTGACAAGTGCAAAGCATCCGACTTCATGCTGAGCAGTGAGTTTTTCAACAGGCAAAGCAGCGGGATGGTGAGGCTGATAATGGCGGCATCGCCGCTGACCATCTGTGTTGACTCCTCAAAGTTGCTCAACACCTGGCAGATATCAGACATCCACGTCCACTCCTCATTGTAGACTTGAGGAATCTGACTGACCTGACTACCAGTTCTGGTGGAAGTTGACATCTGGCAGTCTACAATCGCTCTGCGCTATGGTAAACTCTGGATAACATGTTTAATGTTGAATTCCATCTCGTGGGCACGTCGCACAACAGTCGTGAGCGGGCAGTTTTAGGCGGCGATGCGCTGCCCTGAGAGTGGCAGCATCTGTGGTCGACTTGCAGAAATGCGCACAGATGCGGCGCACCTTGGTGAGCAAATCAGACAGATTGGGGTATGTCTTGAGGAACCGCTGAACTATGAGATTGAACACGTGGGCCAGGCATGGCACATGTGTCAGTCTGCCGAGTTGCAGAGCTGCCACCAGGTTACGCCCGTTGTCACACACAACCATGCCTGGCTTGAGGTTCAGCGGTGCCAGCCACACATCGGTCTGCGCCGTGATGCCCTGTAACAGCTCTTGGGCGGTGTGCCTTTTGTCACCTAAGCTCAGCAGTTTGAGCACCGCCTGCTGGCGCTTACCCACGGCACTGCTGCTGCGCCTAGAGCTACCGACTGAAGGCGCCGTGCTTGCGGATGGTATTTCGGTGGAGGAGGATGGGTCAGAGGAGGAGGAGGCATAGTACGTCTGAGAGACCGTGACCGAGGTAGGCCCCGCAATCCTCGGTGTGGGCAGTACATGAGCGGCCCCAGGGTCATTCTCGGTCCCAGCCTCCACCAAGTTAACCCAATGTGCCGTCAGTGAGATATAGTGTCCCTGCCCGGCAGCACTTGTCCACGTGTCCATGGTTAGGTGGACCTTCTCAGAAACAGCGTTGGTCAGGGCACGGATGATGTTCTGTGACACATGCTGGTGTAGGGCTGGGACGGCACATCGGCAAAAATAGTGGCGGCTGGGGACCAAATACCGAGGGGCAGCCACCGCCATGAGATTGCGAAAGGCCTCACACCACAGTCCGTCGGTCATCCTGACTTTCTTTAAAGAACCTCCAGACTTGCGAACATCTAGGCCTCGCCACTGGAGCTTCACTACGTGAAACAGTTGCTGCTGATGCACCAGCTATGGCCCTGCTTCTCCCTCTGGCCACACCACTGCCTCTTACAACCTGTTCTGGTGCAGCACTCGCCTCCGCCTCAGAAGCACTGTCTTCACTCGGCTTATCAACCCAGCTTGGGTCAGTCACCTCGTCATCCTCCGATTCCTAAGTCTGCTCCCCCCTCGGACTTCCTGCCCTGACAACAACTTCACCACTGTCTGACAACCTTGTCTTCTCATCGTCCGACACCTCTTTACAAACTTCTTCCACTAAGTCAACATTGTCATCATCATCATCATCACCCACAGACTGCGACAGTTGGAAAACTTGGGCATCGGGAACGAGGTCAGCAGCAACCTGAGAAGTGGTTTGTGACTCTGGGAAGGGTCCAGAAAACAGTTCCTGAGAGTATGCCGGATCGCATTCCAAATTTTCCTGGGAGGGGGCAGACTGGGGGGAAGGAGGTTGAGGTGGAGGAGCCAGAGGAGTGCTCCCTTGGGTAACGTGGGTGGACTGCGTGGAAGACTGACTGGTGGACAAATTACTTGAAGCATTGTCCGCAATCCACGAGATCAGCTGTTCGCACTGTTGTGGTTTCAACAGTCCTCTACAACGTGTCCCTGTAAGTTGAGACATGAAGCTAGGGAGTGTAGCTCTGCGGCATTCCACAGCTCCCTCATCAGCAGGTACTGTCTCACCCTGCCCAGGACCATGGCCTCTGCCCCCTGCAGTAATTTAATGCCCACGCCCACGCCCTCGTCCTCGACCCTTACCCTGGGGTTCAACATTTTCTGTATATAAGTGTATTATATAAAAAATAAATGGGCCTGGTATACTGAAACCCACAAACTTGTTCAGTCTGGTTTAATTAAGTGACGTACAGAAAGTGTCACCTGGACAGAAAATATGGATTGGAGTGAGTGGACAGCTGAACTGTGACACACAGAATGGTTCCACACTGCTGTGTGAAATGGATTTGTATCACTGAGCTAAAACAACAAAAAAAATATTTTTTTTATATATTTTTTTTAATATGTTTTATTTTGTAGTTTTGTTTTTTTTGGAACGTGATGTGCAGAAACTATCGTAGACCTAACTCACACCCTGTTAATGGTGGCTATTTTGGCTGCGACCCAGACAAATGTCGCACAGAGATTTTTGGGATCAAGCTATATACATGAGAGCAAAAGACCTGGTTGGATTACGTGACGTACAGAAAGTGTCACCTGGACAGAAAATACGGATTGGAGTGAGTGGACAGCTGAACTGTGACACACAGAATGGTTCCACACTGCTGTGTGAAATGGATTTGTATCACTGAGCTAAAACAACAAAAAAAAACTATTTTTTTTATATATTTTTTTTGTAGTTTTGTTTTTTTGGGAACGTGACATGCAGAAACTATCGTAGACCTAACTCACACCCTGTTAATGGTGGCTATTTTGACTGCGACCCAGACAAATGTCGCACAGAGATTTTTGTGATCAAGCTATATACGTGAGAGCAAAAGACCTGGTTGGATTACGTGACGTACAGACAGTGTCACCTGGACAGAAAATAGTGAGTGTACTGAACTGTGACACACAGAATGGTTCCACACTGCTGTGTGCAATGGATTTGTATCACTGAGATATAACATTTTTAAAAAAAAAGGGGTTATATATGGCGATAGCTGCACTACTAGTGCCAGCCAGCCAAGCCAGGAGACAAAAAAAAAATTTCTTGTAGCCCTTAGAAGGGCTGTTGGGTTCTTTGTGGGTGATTCCTGCCTAACAGAGAACTAAATGCAGGCCCTAACACTCTCCCTGAAAGGCAGCAGCTCTATCCCTAACGATATCCAGACGGCATCTGAGACGAGCACCGCGGCCAGTCAGTAGTATATTCCAGGGTCACCTGATCAGGCCAGCCAACCCCTGCTATCGACATGTAAGGGCCCCACGTGATGCTGGGTGTACCGGAGAGTCTCCTGGCTTGTGTTTGGCTGAGTTTATAAGCGCCAAAAAAGCACAATGAGGAAGTTGCCATTTCCTGGAGCATGGCGAGATACTCGTCCGAGCAGCGAGCACTTACGAGTACCGTAATACTCGAACGAGCACCAAGCTCGGACGAGTATGCTCGCTCATCTCTAATTGCAAGATTCATTTGTATGGATTGGTTAGGGTTAACAATCCTGAATCTGCTCTTTTAGAAGGGTCCCAGTGCACCTGGAGGCTCATTTGCAAATATTAAAACATTATTTTTCAAAGCAATGTGGCCAGATATGAACATGGGACCAACACAGATACCTTCAACTGTCAGGTGCACATGAAACAGGTCAGCAATTTCATAGGTACAAATCTGCTGACAGATGCCCTTTAATTCTGTACCCTTTAGCCTGGGAATTACAAACAAGTTTCCAAGAGCCTCATTGCCAGCCTTAGATTCTGCAAAGAGAGACTTTGAACAAATAGAGAGGAGGAGTATGACAACCCCATGTTTGCCTGTATCCATCCATTGCTACCTGGGAACATTTGCACTGTGAGTTGTTTGGAGCTGTGTTTGATATTGTTGCATATGCTACAACTCAGATACTGCACTTTAGTAAAGAAGGGTTATACCCTGACCCTAGGTAGCATCACTGTGAGCACTGCCATTCTAATTTATGAGAATAACTGTTGCAGACTGAGCCACTACTACTCCCATCCTCTGCTCCGTTCTTCCAGTGCTAAGGCAATGGTTGCTCAGATCCTTACACTTGTTCATTTTGATCACTTCTAACACATCAACTCCAAGACCTAATTGTTCACTTGTGGCTTTTGTCACAAGATAATGTTATTCACTCCATTCATAAGTGGTTTTAATGTTATTGCTGATTGGTTCATACTTTCTATTTCTTCATAATGATGAAAATGACATCTGCTCTACAAATCAGTATTATTCACTACTACTGTAGTTTCCAATTACTGGTTACTTTATGATTCATATTATTATCACTTCTTCACCATATAGATCAAAATATTACGCTCATAGTGTGGTTTAGGAAAAACTCAGTGCAAAGCAAGGTCAGACTACCCTTAAAATCTACATAATGTGAGAGAGCCAACACTTCAAATCAATTAAAAAACCTGTCTGAAACGTGACTTACTGTATACCAGGGAGTATTTCAAAAAACACTAAGGAACGTAGGCTAGGCTATTTTTAAAAGGTTTTTTTTCCAGGAATAATATATTGATAACCTATTCTCAGGATAAATTATCAATATCTGATCAGTGGGGTTCCAACCACCAATCAGCTATCGAATGAGGGTGCGACACTCTGGTGATTGCCACGGCCTCCTCACAGCATATCAAGCACATCATCATTCCTTTCATAATGGCTGTCCTTGCTATTTTAGCCTAGGCCCATTCACTTGAATGGGACTGAGCTGTGTCTAGGTCATGTTATGGATGAAACTGACATCACTGGTCTTGGAAAAGTCCGCAGCACTCAACGGAGAGCCGAGGAATCTTCAAACAGCTGATCATCAGGGATTACCCCTAATTCAGACTCCACTGATCAGATACTGATGACGTAATCCTGAGGATAGATCACCCATAATCTGCTCCCTAAAAAACATAATGTAACCAAATATTTCAAAAAATTAACCCAGAATGACACTACTAAAGACAACACATCTGTAAAAATAATTATCAATGACAGGTCATCTCCAGGTTATTTGTCACTCCAGTAGATATCTAAAAATAGACGTGTGGAAGCCTTTTGGTGTCATCACAGTCAATGTTCCAGTCTTTGCATTAATATGAAAGCATTATAAATGACAGACATTCATTCTCCCTGTAGGAAGGCTATATTTTTAAGATGCCCAAGATGTATACTGTACAAGGTCATTTTCAGGATCTGGAGCTCTGCCAAGCTTGTATGTCCATGACAGCTGGTTTTGCTGCACAGGAATATAAGCTAGCAAAAAATGTATATCAAACATAAATCACCATGTCCATATAATCCTCTGTACTGATCTGAAAGAATGGTCACCCTGCAGGACTATTATAGCTGGTATAATTTTTTTAAATTCAGGAGCTGATAGGGTCCCATAGAAGAATATCAAAATTGGGGAACTTGTTCAATTTCTAGAACTGACCATGAGTTCTTTAAAGGAACATTGGCTGCTTACCCCCTTCTGTTAAAGAAGACCTATAACCTCTTCTGACATGTCTGCCTTAGCAACTGCTTGCATCTCCTTGAAATAACTATTATAGGGCATCTATTGTTATGATTCTATGTTATTTCTTTATTGTTCCTCCTAAAATTTAGGAATGTATTGCTAGCAATCTGCAATGAAGATCCAACTGGGTGTTACTAATAGAGAGTGTGTCCATGCACAGTTTAACACTGGCAGCACTGATTGGATAGTGTCAGACTGTGCAGGGACACACCCCAACTGGAAACAGCCATCCAGACCTCCATTGCAAACTGCTAGTGCAGTACTCCACATCTGGTGGTATCTGCAATTGTATGTAGTTATGTATTGTGAAGTTTGGTTCGCAAGAACAAGATTAACCACCTTGTTCTTCTCCTCTTGGTAGGGGTGGAGGGGTCCTGCTTCCTTCTAGGAAGGGAAGCTCCAGTGTAGCTAGAGAGAAGAGAAGAATCACATGTGAGAGCTCCTACTCCTTAGAACCAGATATTATTCTCCCGTCGATCAACACTCTAGAGAGATCAGCAAACTTAAGAATACTGCTTCCAGAAAGCATCAGTGCAACAAGACAGGAGAGTGATCAGCGAAATACAGCTTTACAGACACTGCTACAAAGTGAGGGACTACGGCTCAGACACCCATCACCTAAATCACCACTAGACCAGACAAATATTAAGCCTAAATCTTACAGTGGGCACTTCTAACAACAAGAGCCTGCTAGTGCCAATAAGTAGCCATCTAACCTGCCACCATTCCTCCTCATCTGGTGCCAGAAACTTCACTTTGTATTTATTGCTGCTGGATGTGCCACAAGTTATATTTTAAACTAAGTAAAGAGAGACTGTTATACATTTACTTTTGGCCTGATTCTTCAAACTACCATTCCACTGCACCGACTCCTAAGTAGCAGCGCCCTGAGGGAGGACACAACACTTCATCAGGACCACTATCACTCACCATGCTCTGCACGTCTCCTGCTTGGCTCACTGCACTAGCAATTCATACATAACTTCTAACAGGAATGGAACAACAGTCTTAAAGTAGATGCTCCAAAATTGTTACGACATGGGAGATGCAAGTATGTGCTAATATAGACATGTCTCATTAAAGTTTCCTGTGAAGATTACCCCAATAAAGGCTAATTAGGATAATCCAGTTTAAGTTGGGATCACTATAAGGGAACAACCACATGGAATGATCGTTTCACGGTTGTGATGCTGCGGACCACATTATTCAGTGGGTCTGTATTGCTAATGGTTCGTATTTAAGGTGCCGCACGGCCATTTAAAATACAGACCGACTATACAGTGCAGTCTCCTTTTGTTAAATAAGAGGCAGCTGAGGCATGATTGGCCATGTGGTACGTGACTGCAGCATACTCATGCCCCGAACACCCCATAACAGTGCTGTGTGATGGTACCCTAAAGTACATGTAACAGCCCTATGGTGTCTTGTAGGGTCATTGCAGAATTTAGGTAACATTCAGACAAATGAAGGTGAACAATCTATGATCAGCCAGCCAGGCCAAAGCCATTAGGATGTGGTTTATACTGTAAATGATGAACATGAATGTGATGTTCAGTCATGCTTCTTTTTAACACAAACAGCAAATGAAACATCATGCAAAGTCCTGAACTGTACCGCAATGCTTCATCTGGATTAATTTGAGCTTTCCTAAATTCAAATAACATGTGCTGAGAACTTTGAGTTCTGACCTACAAAAACCTAGCTCGTCCAATGATATCACCCTTACTCAATCACCAGATGCTTATTTGTAAAGTCTGATTGCATAAAATGTTAAAAGCCACTACAAAACTGGCTTAAACCAGGTTTCAAGGCTGAATTCTTAAAGGGACATTTAAAGAGGCTGTCTAAAATAGGTAAAAATCTTGACAACTCCTACAATGTTTTAATATAAAAATAAAAAACATCATATACTCACCTCTTACTTCATCAACATCCTGTGGCCCTCCTCCGGTACTCTCACTCCTGTTTCTTTTCAAACAACAGCTGTGACGGATATGGCACATGATCACTGTCCTGCAGACTCACTGAGAATAGTGATTGGCTGCAGCAGTCACACGCTGTATTTAGAACAGCAGAAGAGCTGGGGGATGTATTGAAATTGGTGGAGCTAAATTACAGTTGTAAGAGAGACGTCACAATCGTAAGGGGAAGGTCATACTGCCTTACAGCTTAAGCAATTGCAGAGTAAGCCTGTATATTCCACAAACATTCAACTAGCATGAAGACTGGGGGTATGGAGGCAGAGATGAAGTGACAGATTATAAAAATTATAAAAATTGTTCTAACAAAAAGTGTAGCATAAGTAAAGGGATATTCCAGTTGGAGCAAGGTATCCTCTATCCTGCGGATAGGTGATAGCTATTAGATCGTTGGGTGTCCTACTGCTATGATTACCATGAACATCGAGTGGCGGCTTTACAGGGCCCCCTGAAATCAATGGAGAGGTTGGTTGAGCATGTGCACGGCTCTTACTGCTCCATTCATCTCTGTGGGAGTTCTGTAAATAGCTGATTACAGTGCTTGGCTATTTTGGGAACTCCCATAGAGATGAATGGAGTTCCCCCTCTTAGTTTTCTCCCTAGTACAGATCTGTTAGTCATCAACAGGTGGGTAGGGAGAGCAGGAACATGAATTAGCTGGAAGCCTACATTAAGCCAAATGTACATTAAACTGTAAACACTCAGCAGTGGTGTTACTTCACCGGATAAGTGACAGACTCATTTCATCAAGAAATTACTGAAAAATCCACTACATCTGCATTATACAATATGTTATATTTAATTGTACACAATAAAGAGTCTTCCAGTGGAAAGCAAAGAGTTAAGTTATACAAAGACACACCAAGCAAAAACAGCAGATGTCTAACACTGCAGGCCTCTTAGAAGAGAGTCTCTGGAGTTCTGATGGCCATCATTCCAGGAACATACCACATTCACCATGCCAAGAGAAGCACTTCCAGCCATTCCATCATAGCATAGATGTCAGCGGATAAAGTATCATTTGTAGGGTTTGTTAAAACTGACAAGGCTTGTCTAGCTGGATTACCAGGACGTGTAAATAAAGTAAAACAGATTGTGACTTTTGGGTGCATATGCAACTCCAAATTCACAATTTTATTTAAGTGTTAGGCCTCATGCATACAATCCTATTTTTGGTCCAAGTCCAATCTGCATTTTTGTGGATCACACAATTCATTTCTACTGGTCCACTAAACATGCGGACAGCACACGGACATCATACGTGTGTTGTCCGCATCTGCGTGGCCACTACGCAAATTATAGAACATGTTCTATTCTTGTCTGTTTTCCACATAAGAATAGGAAGTTCTAATAAAGGGAGTAAGAAAACTGCGGCATGCACACGGCCAGCATAAAATGGCCAGTATAAAATGATTAGAGTAATACAAATTAGGGGTAATTAAGAAACTTAGGTAATTAAAGTTTGTACCCATAATGTATAAGAAGAATAAAGTTGAAGCATTTTTGAACAAATCAACTTGAGCTGAGCTCCTATAAAGCAGGTAATAGTTTTCCCTATATCTCTATATCTAATTATTTTTCAATAAGATCTTAAAGGTGTTGTACAAGAATGGGCTGCTGCAGCCAATCATTGACTGTGTCGGAAACTAGTTCCCTTTGTGTTATGTGACTAGTTGTCATAACGTAAAGGGAGCCAATCACTGGCCATTGCGGTGATGTGGTGATATCACACTGGATTTTGACATTGAGGGAGCCCAGAGGAGCATCACAGACCTAGAGGAGAAGCAGCGGGGAGCTAAGGACCAGAAGCATGTAAGTAATCTTTCCTTTACAGGTCTGGCCAAATGGGGAAGGGGGGGTTGCCAACATTAAGCATCAAGATATCAGACTCACAAAAAAAGAACTACCAAAAACTCTTGTAAAAACGCTATGAAAAGACAAGCTGCCTGCTCACTGAAGAATCAGATTAAATCATCCCATAGAAGTCTATGGAAAAAGGAGGAGGAAGAACTGGAGGAGGAGTGAGAGAAAGATAAGCAGACTGAAGAGAGACAGACATGATTCACTAGATTCAGGAGCTGATACTTTTAATCTCACCCCAAGTGCCTTATTCACATCACTAAAGCTCAGAACTTCCCTAGAACATTCAATACAGTGCTTCTGAGTGAGTGAGAGACAGCAGAATATGAGTGGAAGCAGAATATACTTTCTCCACCATCTTAGGGAGAACTGAAACTTATAGATGCAGCATGCAAAGGAGAAAACTGCTAAAACATGTCAGTTAAGTCATATAATGGTTAGGTACAGTGCTGTCACTAATGTATTCATACATACAGCAGCTTGTTTTGAAAAGTTATCTGTACGTTTAGGTATGTTTTAACATTGTTGGTGGGCCTGTACAGTAGATATAGTATTAAAGGAGCCTAAGAGGAGACTAGAAATCTATCCAGAAGAGTGTCCTACTTATTAATAAGCAATGCCAGGTATTGCAGCTCAGCCCTATTAATTTGTTGATTATATAGCGCCAACATTTTACACAGTGCTATTTAAGGGAATGCTAAAAGACTCTGAAATACTGAAATACCCATGAAACAAATATATTAACACTAATAAAGATAAGCTATAACGAGAAAACCTATAAAAAAGACATTTAAAATTTTATAATAAAGTGTTAGGAGACAGTATATTACCTTTCCATACTTTTGTGCAAATGTCCCAGTAAGCAGCGAATGAAAAATTATTATTGTTTCATCCAGGTCCCAAACAAACACTCTCTGTAAATAAAAATACCATAAAACACATTACAATGAGTACAGTACAGATGCTATAAGGTATAGTGCATATACAGTATAAATATATACACTAATATGCCCTCAACAAAACAAACCTTTTTTTCAATTAAAGGAATCTATACTATTACTAAAACTATTTTTATTTGTTTTTTTTCCCCAAAGAGTGGATTTCCAAGCCCCCTACTTGCTCAAAGTACTCATTTAACTTGCCTATACATGGTTGTATAATATTATTATATCAGACATCATACCAGAGAATATAAAAGAAAACAATCAGACCACATAATATAGAGAAAAAATAATCAGGCCTCAAATCAGGCCATCAATTCTAAAAAATAATGTCACCCCAGGCCAGAAAATTATATATAGTTATAATCTTCATCTGGTCGTCTGAAATAGGTCAATTAGTTGTAAAAGTGATCATACACATTCAGTAGTTGGTAGTTGTTGTAATTGCTTAGGTTCAGCTGAACATATATGTTTTGTACATATGGAGAGTGAAGAAAAGGTAGCTGCCAGAAACTTTTGGTGATGGCTTATCTCCAAGGAGAATAAGGGTACAACTAAACAGCGTGATTCTGGTCAAGTCACAGCCAGCTGCAGTCAAGAACAACAGGGCTAATTAGGCCACAGGTGCCTGATATTTAACTAATGAAGACTGCACCTTCAATACTAAGTGGCCATTAAGAATTCAGACTGTCTATATTCAGTGCGGTCTTCATTAGTTAAATATCAGACAGTTGCAGCCTAATTGGCCCCATGTTTCTTGACTGCAGCTGGCCACAACTGGATCAAGACCATGCCATGTGATCTTACCCTCAGGAGAACAAATTCAAGGTGCCCTTTCCTTCTCTCTCCCAACATTTTCTATCAGGGTAGCATTGGAAGCTTCCCATACACATTACATTTCAGATGGCTCCTCCAAATGAGGAACTTTAGATCTTTTAGCCATGTCAATCCAGATTTCAATAAGGGTTGTGTGTAAAGAGCTGGGAAATGGGCTTACACATGCCGATATTTTTCCCCCATAGTTACCCCTTATTGGCAACAGCAAACACAAGACCTGTTGGATGCAGGAGACCAGTTGGCTAACTTTACTGACTTACCAAAAGTGTAAGTTTTACTTGGTCTAGAGTCTCTAGACAGTCAAGTGATTAGACACTTTTTATAAAATGTTAATGACAGAACTTTAATTTAAAGGGGTATTCCGATAAAGTAACTTAATTTTTGAAAAACTGCATTAAGGCTGCAAGTTGTGACCCAACCAGAACCCATAGCTACACATATAACCAGAGCTTCAATTTACCTTGCAATCCATTTGCCTAGCTCCTGTGTGAGTCTCCAACACACTGAGACTATCATGGCTCCCGATCTTCCCTCACAAAACTACAATCCCCACAATCCTAGCTTTCCTGCTGTGAGTTTGATCTTGTTCATCAGTGTTGATGTTGATGTTTACTGATTGGCTGTCTGATATTACAGTCCATACACGCCGCCTCTACTCTACACACTGAGCATGCTTGACCTAACAAAGGCTCAGAACTACAGGTCTTTGCTATGGTAATTTATGAGAAAACACAGTGAGTAGCACTTTTATTACTACTGAACAGTAAATATGTGAAATTGACATTATATGAGGTAATTATTGATGATTAATTAGTCTAAAACATAAGTTATATTTATGGTAACCGGAATACCTCTTTAAAGAGACAAAAAATAGCTATCAGACTAAAGAAAGGACTTGCTGTAAATACTAGCTTAAAATTAACAACCCATGAGTAGCCAATTTATGAAATTAGACTTAAAAAGGTTGTGTAATGGCTGAACGTTGATGACCTGTCCTCAGGATAGGTCACCAGCATCAGACCAGCCTTATTCTAAGTTCATTTTCACACTGTGTGTTAATTTTTTCCCTCCATCTATTAAGAAAATGATGTGTTACAGAGGCAGCTCAGCAGAGAAGCTTTCTCGCTCCCCTGCTCTGGTGATCCAGTGGTGGCATATCAAGAGTACCTACTGCTCTCTGTACCCCTCAGGTGGAGCTCCAGCAGTGGGAAAAGTAGCTACCTGGAGGGTGTGGGCTGCTTCTGAATAGTAGCAGCTTGAAACTGGTGCAACTGGTCTTGTTTGAAAGCAGGCATTCAAAGCTTCCATCAATACCAAAATGACAGCAATATGTTCAGGACAGAGAAAGATATCACTGATAGAAATTGGGATGCTGTCATTGCAGCTGAAAATGAAAGTAAAAACAGGATTTGGTCGCGTTTATTCCCGACTTGATTTCTAACAGTGATTTCTCCTCTGTTTCTTGGACTTTGGCTGTCATTTTGTTCTTGTATTAAAGCCTGGACTGTCAGCTTTCAGACATGACCAGTTTCTAGCTGCTACCATTGAGGAGATATCTCCATCTAAAGCAGCCCTCTCCCTCCAGTAAGCTACTTTCACATTCTACTCTTCACCAGATTATGGCTGGTCACCTTGGAGAGGAAGGATGCCTAGGCAATAGATTGTCTAGCTTGCTGGTTTCTGAAAAGGTATGTTGTATCTGTCTGTGTACGGATTTCTGCTCTTTTCCTGGATATTGACCCTCTTCTGCCCTGACCTGTGCCTACCCTCCATATTGACCCTTCATGGCATGCCTCTCTGATCTTGGACAATTTATTGGATTGCTTGTGTAATGTTGTCAGCTACCTTTGTGTCAGAAAATATTTATCTAAAAACTCTGACCTGTCAATCTATCATAGCCGTTTTCTTGAATTTTCTTGAATTAATTTTATTTTTTGGTAATTGTGTTGTTAATGTTTTGTATCTGTCCACCCTCCTAGATAAAATACTAATATCTGCCACTATACTTGTACAAGACAATGCCATTGGGAAAGTTAATGTCAGAAATTATTTTTCCTGCATTTCTGGTATTGAATTTGACTTTGTATGTTTGTGTCCAAAAGTATTGCCATTTGAGTATGGCAGTATGAAGTGGAAAGGAACTGATCATTGCTAAGAACTGTTCTATTGAAGTGTATTAACTGTCTAAGAATGCAGCTGCTTTAGTACATAGACCACATTTAGTTTCACTACTATTTTAGGGTAGCAAGCGTTAAAAATAGTGTTTGCTTTAGCACATAACCACCTCAAGTGTTCCTCTTTGACAACTTTAAATGCTGGGATTTGTGACATTTGTTGGCTGGGTAAATCATGTCAACTGGTCAGAATTTTCTTTTTAAGAGTCATATCTCTTTATGAATCTAACTCTTATAATCTATGTAAAAAGAAAGCTAAGCAGGTTCCCACTTGAAATGCATGTATCTTGAACATAGTTAAGACATGGGACATACAAGTAAATTATAATTACTCAACTGGTACATTTTCTGCATTTGCCTTTGAAATATAGAGCTGTGAAAATAGCGTTTGCCCTATTTACAGTTTCTTCTATTTTTGCACATTCGTAACTTCAGTGTTTCAGATCAGCACACTACTGTTAATATTAGACAAATATAACCCAAATTAACACAAATTGCTGTTTTAAATAATGATGACGTCATTTATTGAAGGAAACATGCTACTTAGCCCTACCTGGCCTTAGGGCTAAAATGTGAAAAATCAATTGCCCCTTTAGCTAATAAATCAACCAGTTAACTCAAATTCATTTGACACTAGGGTACAATTTCACTAGCCACACCCAAGCATAATTACCGTCAGCCCTGTTGAATCTATCCATCACTAAAAATCAGCTCACAATGCCACAGGATAAAGACATTGAAATACAGATATGAAACAAAGCCATTGAAACCTTTCAGTCTGGAAAGGGTTACAAAAAGAAACATTGCTAAAGTTTTGAATCTCCAGAGACCACAATGAGAGCCATTATTCACAAACAGAGAACATTTATAACAGTTATGAAATTTCCCATGAGTGACCAGCATACCAAAATTTCACCATGACTGCATCAACAATTTATCCAGGAAAAAAGGATAAACATCTAAGGAACAACATGTCTCATTGTCTGTACATAATTCCACAATAACAAAGACAATGGGCCAAAATGGCATCCATAGGAGGGGTGCAAGGTGCAAACCACTGCTGACCAAAAATAACACAAAGGCTGGTCTTGAATTTACTGAAAAAACATGTAGATAACCTCCAAGACTTTTTAGATAATATTCTGTGTACTGATGAGTTAAAGTTGGAACGTTTTGGAAGGCATGGGTCTTATTAGATCTACCATAAAACTAACACCACATTCCAGCATAAGAACATTATACCAAAAGTGAAACATGGTAGTGGTAGTGTGATGTCTGAGGCTGCTTTGCTTCTGCAGGAACTGGATGACTTGTCATAAATGATGGAATCATGAATTCTACTGTCTATCAGAAATTCCCATGAAGGTATGTCTACCTGTCAGTTCATGATCAAGTCCTCAAGAGCAGTTGAATTATGCAGCAGGACAATGACCTGAAGTACACAAGCAAATTCACCTCTGAATGGCTGAAAAGAAACAAAATGATGGTTCTAGGTTGAATCCTATTGAAATACTCTAGCAACCCTAAACAAACAGTTCATGCTCAAAAAATACTTGAAACATACCCTCCTATGTAGCTGAATTTAAATAATTCTGCAAATAAGAGTGAGCCAAAATTCCTCCACAACAATGTAAATGACACATCACACTGATTGCAGATGTTACTGTCGAGAGTGGCACAACCAGTTATTAGGTTTAGGGGATCAATTATTTTTTCACATAGTTGATATAGGTTTTGAATAAATATTGAAGTTCAATAAATCGAATGATCATTTAAATTGTAACTGTCCTTTCAGTTTTTTTTTTATATTGTGTAGGGACAGTGATATTAAACATTTTTGTAATATACTTTAATAGGGCAAGATGCTCTAAAGAGAAATGTGTGTAACAAGTCAGAAGACACGTCTGAAGACACCTACTGTATGTGTAACAAGTCAGATAGTCAGGGTGATGGGCAGTTATAGTTATGTATGTTTGTACATAGTCATGGTCTGAGACAGTCACAAGTTGTAGGCTGGAAGCTTCTGTATGTTACACACAGGTGTCTTCAGGACCCAGTTGCACATTGAAGACTGAAGACAGACTATCCTTAGTAACGCTCAGTTAGAGCTTTGCTAAGTAGACTCTTTATACCCGTTTACTAGTACAAAGAATCTTTTTCTAATAAAGTATATTGCAAAAAATTTTAACATCCCAGTCCCTCTCTATACACTACGTTAAAAATAAATCAAAACAACGGTTACACTTTAAGAGCTGCATTTTGTGTTTATCTTATATTAAAATACGTGTAGTTAGATGATCTAAAACATTTAAATGTGATAGATTGGCAAAAAATATAATAAATTGGGTTAGGGACAAATGCTTTTTCACAGCACTGTAGGAGAAGTTTTTTTCAATACCTTTTATTACGTTATGTTACTTTAATGTCATATAAAGTGTGAGGTGAATTTGGAACAATATTGGCTAGTTCTCTGCCAGTTGGCTAATGAGTGGAACTGTTCCCTCAATGCTTGTTCTGTTTACTAAGTCACGTTATGCCTCTTGGCAACTTTTTCCTTCCATGTGTATTAACAGTAAGAACATGCAGCTGTATGGGATATGGGACTGAGCTCCTGTTCACCATTCGGTTCCCTCTTTGTTTTATTTGTGCACAGCTATACAGTTACTAAATGATCCTTTCATGACCACCAAGTCAGTTTTGACCACACATTGTAGACATGAAGTAGAATTTCTATTTAGGTACTAGCAAACATTACTCAATGTCTGTTGTATGCACAATGAGGCCCTTGTACCAATTATGTCAGTAGGACATCATTTGGTACTATGTGGAAATCTATGGTAGCTTTCACCTGATAAATGTGCTTCAGTTTTATAAGACAGTAATATGTATTTTCTAAGTTCCAACTGTGGTTAACAAGGTCCAAGATGTCATCTAAGTAAATGTCTACTATGTCTGATAAATATTATATGAGTTTTATATGTACGGTGCTTCTGAGGAAGTGGACCTCCAACACATCTTTTTCTGACCTAGCAATACTTGACAATATTTTTATATTTTTTCATAATAGTATTATACAAAAGGCAGCAGAAGGCATTTATTGTAGAAGGATAAAAGCAACTTTCAACAATCAAAAAAATAAATAAATTATGGTTACGCCATTTTTATTATGAATATGTGCACTAGCTACATCTTTTTTTCCATGAGCAAATTAACATCTCCAAGCATGACATCTTTTCTGCACATTATTCTAGACCATGAAACAAGTAGACATATCTTTTAATAGATCACATGCTTAAATGGGTATAGGTGGCTGAAATGAGGCACACATTTGACAGGTGATCAATAGTTGATCCTTTAGTTGATACTTTATTTATATGAAGTGATAGTATGCCAGGTGTCCAGAAATTAGACCCTTGGGTTTAAATATAACCTAAACTATTTTTGGACGAAGGGTTTTTTCCCCATCTTTGACCATAAATTAATTAATAATTAATTAATCTAGCTATGCAAAAACATGTCCAAACTGTAAATGGAAGTATATATTAAAGGGGTTCTCTCATTTTAGCAAATAGCATTTATCATGTAGAGAAAGTTAATACAAGGCACTTACTAATGTATTGTGATTATCCGTATTGCTTCCTTTGCTGCCTGAATTCATTTTTCCATCACATTATACACTTCTCATTTCCATCCAGCAGTGGTGGTTGTGCTTGCACATTATAGGAAAAAGCATTAGCCTCTGTACACTTTCATGGTCCTGGCCACCAAAGAGTCCAGCGCTTTTTCCTATAGTGTGCAAGCACGACTACTGCTGCTGGATTGCAGAGTGGTCGTAACCATTGAAATGAGCAGTGTATAATATGATGAAAAAATGAATCCAGCCAGCAAAGGAAGCAATATGGGCAATCACAAAACATTAGTAAGTGCCTTGTATTAACTTTCCATACATGATAAATGTCACTTGCTGAAGTGAGATAACCCCTTTAAGCTTCTCACACTAGATATCATGATACATGGTGGTGTTTTTTTTACCTATTATGTTGGACTCAGGGACTTTTGTACTCTTTATTTGGGTCCCTGAATTTAACCTTTTTTTGTTTTCATTTTGTTCATTTTTTGCAAGATAAGGCATAACAAAAAAAAAGGCTTTTAAGAAATCAATGCTTAGTTGTCTTCACGTTAACCCTTTCCCGACCAGCGCCGTACATGTACGGCGCTGGTGCGGTGCGGGGACATGTTTCTAACAGCAGAGACTTGCCGCTACTTACCGCCATCAGCGGCGTCTTCCTGGGCTTTTTGATGCCATGATCACACGTGATCACGGCATCAGGATGCGTCTGAACCCAGAGTGGCCAATCGGGGTGTCTGTACACCATATGAAAACTGTAATCCTCGCTGGTGAGGATTACAATTTTCAAACTGCAATTCTTATTCAGGCCAGGATAAGAAATGAGCAATTTTGGGATTTAACTCCATCTAGTAAATCCCTGATTGCTCATAAAAAAACACAATATATTAGCTCATATTTGAGCTTTAAAATAATCACAAATTTTTTTTAAAAAAATGTTAAAAAATATATAAAAAAATAAAAAAATATATAAACGTTCAAATCACCCCCCTTTCCGTATAATTAAAAAATAAATACCTAAATAACAATAAATATAGACATCATGGGTATCACCGTGACCGAAAACGCCCGTACTTTTAAAATATAAAAAAAAATACGGCGAATTGTGTGGCGGAAAAAAGCGTCCAAATGGCGATTCGCAGTTTTTTGTCGCTTTTTTTTCTAAAAAAAAAAAATAAAAAGTGATCAAAAAGTCATACACACCCCAGAATAGTATCAATAAAAACTTCAGATCACCCCGCAAAAAATGAGCCCCCATACAGCTCCGTACACATAAATACCAAAAAGTTATAGGGGTCAAGATATGACAAGAAAAAAAAAAGGTCAACTTTATAATTATTTTATCACCATCTAAACGCAGGAAAAACTATACATATTAGGTATCGCTGGATTCGTACTGACCAGTAGAATGAAAGTAACTGGTCAGTTTTAATGAACATCAAACGCTGTAAATAAGAAACCCGTAGAAGTGTAGCCAAATAGCTTTTTTTTTGCAATTTCACCCGATTTTTTTCCCCGCTTCCCACTACACCATATGCAATATTAAATGGTGGCGTTGGAAAGAACAATGTCCGGCAAAAAACAAGCCCTCATACAGCTATGTGAACAGAAAAATAAAACAGTTATGGCTGTTTGAAGGCAGGGAGCTCAAAACGAAAATGCATAACCGAAAAAACCTCCAGGGTAGAAGGGGTTAAAGGAGTTTTCTGGGATTTACAAATTGAGGGCCTATACTCAGGATTGCTCATTAAAATGAGTTGGCAAGGGGGGGAAGGTTCCGACTCCTGGAATATCTGACAATCTGCTGTATGAAGAGGCTGGGGTGCACTGTGAATGCTTAGGCCTTGTTCTAGGCCATGTGATGTCAACTTAGGAGCAGCGGAGTCCCATTCAAGTGAATGTGGCTGAGCTGCAAGACCATGTAGAGCTGCTATCAAATGGATGACGGTGTGCTTGGTAAGCTGAGAGGAGGCCACAGCGCTCAGCAGAGCTCCAGAGACAGCTGATTGGCATGAGGACAGGCCATCAATATGAAAATCTAGGAAAACCCCTTTAAGAGTCCGACACAAGTATAAAACAGTGTGAACCCAGCCACATAGTATAAACATTGGAGACCTAATTACTGTAAGTTGCTTCTATGTGTGCTTTCAATTGTTGAAGGACTCAATGTGAGATGACACTGAGTAAAAAGGGTAATTTATACACAGCTTAGATTGAGCCATTTATAAGAAGCACAGCACACTTCCACATGCACTAAATCAGCAACTCACTTTCAAATTCAATAAAGAAAAACATATTTTGGCATTTTAAAACTGCTCAAAACCCCTAATATAAAACTACTCAAATGCACGTGTAAATCCATATTCAATAGTACCTGGGACAAAAGCCAGTACTGAATCTTCATAGCTGAAAGTAAACTTGGAATTTTGTAAATATTGGCAACAACAGCCTATAAGAATAAATATCTATGACTAAAAAAATAACCTATTCATTATTCTTGAGCCAGACAGAAATACCCTGACTACATGCTTAAAGACCTGACCAGGGATAGTTGTTTGACAGCCATGCTCATACACCTCTGCTCCAACAGCAACTTCACAAGCGGTAGAAATTTCAGTGTGTTCATAAATGAGCCCTTACTTCCAAATCGCTGTCAGGTGGAGGTGACGGATTATTTTTTCTGCCTCTTCCCCGAGACTTTGACCCAGCACTTCTACACGTCCTGTCATCAAGATCTTTGATTGGTGTTGAGGGACTCTGTACTGTGTCAAAATCTCCTAAAAAGAAAAAAAGAAAGCACGTTAGGAAAGATGGTATTATTTATCTCCTTGCTAAATGTGATAAGCTAATGATAATATCTCACTAGGGTTGGAACCCATAAACTGCCAGCAGTGTGTTCGAACAGGTCAAACTTGCAAGATGAGTCTTTCAAGTTACAGGGTCCAACCTATAGAGTCTAACCTAAAGGAAAAATCTGTAACTCAATAGGTAATACATATTATCTTGGGTTCGGGCATATGCTTTGGTTTTGTCTCCCAACCCCTTCTTTGAGTTAGTACCCAAAGCCAGCGTGTCTGCCAGATTTCAAAAGGTCATGCAAACTGGGCTGCAGATTTTATTCCTTACGCTTAGATCATGAATAGACATAAATAAACTTTATTCAATTCTAATCCCTACTTAGCCTCCAAAATGTGAATCCCCCTGATTTACTGCTAACCTGGCGATCAATTCTAACTTCTGTAGAGAAGAATTAATCTTTATCCATTGTTTCTATTGAGTTTTGAAAAATAATTTTATTATTACAGTATGTTACTGTTTTACTATAATTATATAGCAGATCACTGCCTCATAAGATCAACAAATCCTATGAATTAGTCAAAGATTATTTGTAAGTCTTCATTGCCATAGAAATACAGCACAATTGATATGACTAGTTGCTTCATCCCAAACCCATCATAAATCTGCAGATATTTGAAACAAAATTTTGAAAGGAAAAAAAAAACTTTATATTTACTCATGGAGCAAACTTTTCTTGTTTCAGTTATTCATTGTAAATGGACAGTTGTTAAGGAGGTGATAGTAGCTGCAGTACAGGCACAATAGGTGTATTATAACAAGTTGTACTTACATCATTTTAGCCCCATTTAATGCCTGACATAGTTGCATATGGCTCCTTGGAATATAGCCCATTACAATATGTTTCCATGTGCTAATCAAAATATACCAGACACTACACCCAACAAAATGTACATTTACTGTATGCTAGAAATAATTTACTAGATTGCATTGTTTATACTTGTTCTCTCCCATAATAAAATGCAGTTTCGTCCTGTTCTGTAGTGCAGTGAGGTTTTACAATTGCACAGTGCACTTTAAATGTGCCTCGGCGACTCGGTATGAAACACTGCACAGCATCCTACTTAAAAACAAACATGACGTTCTTACATGCAAATCCCAGTTTCACTTTTTAAATGGCATGTGGGAAAAATTAGAAAATCCTTTCTCATATATTTATAACTAGAAAGGAACCAGGAGCAGTGTATTCATATGTATATTTAATGGGGTTTTTGTTTGGGGAGTACATACCAATTGACTTGAGAAATTTACAATAACCTTTGTGTTTTTCTGAATGGCAGAATCCCTTATTTTTGCATTCCCCAGCTGTCCATAAATCCATTTCCTCTCCTATAATCAAGACTCCAAGATTTTTACAATCCCTTTGACCACTTCTGGCATCATTTTTTTTTATAGTTTTCAAACATATACTGATCACACTTTACCACATCTGCGTCTTGGGCTGCTGGAAAAAAGTCAAATCATTACAAGCCAAAAGGGCACTATAGAGGAGGCAGCTGTTCTGTACCGTGGCTGTTGTGATACTGCTTAACACAGCATTGCAGACCACTGGTTATAGCAGAACCTTCCCAGAGAAATGAGGAAAAAATATTTTCTCAAGTGGAAAAGATAAACTGGAAAATGTGGGAAAAAATTTAATTAGCATTTGATTTAGATTTAATAATTAGTAGCTCAAACTGGTAAAAGCCATTTTGTGTCCTGGAACCTTATTTCAATCTCTTATGATGTACACATATTAAATAAAAGAAAACCCATTAAATGACCTACCAGTGGCCTATAAACCAGTAGTACCCATTTTAATATATGTACTTAGCAAATTTGACAAATAAATCCATCTAGTTCAACCTGTCATCCTGTAAAGTTAATAATGACTTCTGATGGTGTGGATTGATACGTGCTTCCAACACTTCTTCACAAGAACCATAACGAAAGTGAGAGATGTCTGCTACTCCCCAGTGCTGGAGTGAGAATATCTGGGCATTATGATTAGTGAAGTATTGTTTTTTTTATTATTCATTCGGAAAGGAACGTATTAGTTCCTGTATTAAAATTTTGTGGATGTTCTCCTGCGAGTGTTCATCTGTATAGTTCCATTTTATAGTAGCCCTTAATAACATAGTACCTTTTTACAACTTTACTATCTCCCTGTAACCACTAATGGTTGTTAGGATACAATATAACAAAAGCCATAAAATAACAATCCAGCAGCAGTACAGTTAAATGGGTTCTCTGGGCTTTTACTATTGATGACCTATCCTCAGGTTAGGTCATCAATATCAGATCGGCGGAGATCCGACACCCGGCACCCCTACCAATCAGCTGTATAAAGAGACGGTGCACACAGTGTGCATGTGCTGTCTCCCGTCTCTCTTCCTGTTCACCGCTGCTGTCTATGGCAAAAACCATAGACCGCAGCAGTGGACAGGAAAGGAGAAGGGAGATGGCACCTGCACACTGTGCACGCTGTCTCTTCTTATATATGATCGTCGGGGTTCCAGGTTTTGGACCCCCACCAATCTGATATTGATGACCTATCCTGAGGATATGTCATCAATTGTAAAAGTCCGGACAACCCCTTTAATCAAATTATGTAGTTGAGAAAGGATTTAAAGGGGTTTGTCCAGATGGGATAAAAAGAAAACAAAAGTTATACTCATCTCACTGGTCACCCACTGCTCCTTCTTAAGTCCCCACTGATTTCCACTTTCTAGCCCCTTGACCTATCCTGAGGATATGTCATCAATTGTAAAAGCCCGGACAACCCCTTTAATCAAATTATGTAGTTGAGAAAGGATTTAAAGGGGTTTGTCCAGATGGGATAAAAAGAAAACAAAAGTTATACTCATCTCACTGGTCACCCACTGCTCCTTCTTAAGTCCCCACTGATCTCCACTTTCTACCCCCTCTCCAAAAAACAGGACATGACTGTTCAGCCAAATATTGGAATGCGATTGGAATTGGATTGGCGGAGGATCGGTGAAGGGAATGCAATTGTTTTTCCTTTACATTAACTTGCAATAGAAATATAAAGTTGCATCTTGGCATGAAAATTAAGTTATTTGAATTGGGTTTACAGAGGTTGCAATCTGCACTCATGTCCTATTGTGTAAAAGGAGGCCCAAAGACATACACCATAAAAAGAAAGCAGTATCATAAAAGGACAGTGAAAATATGTAATGAATAGGGTTCAGCAAGTTTGTTCTAAAGAAATCAAATATTTCTCAGGTTTCCCAAAAATACATATTCAAACAGGATCCGAATTGTTTGCAATTCAATTCAGACAAATCTCTCAAAATAGCAGCTGCCATTTTTACAGATAAAGAAGAAGGTATCTGCCACTAAAAGTGGATAATTTTTGAACCTTAATTTAATGTAAAAATAAAATCTGACAGTCCAGTGTGTTGTTAAGCAGTGTAACTGTGGCTGCTGGGGGTCGCTGTTCCCCTGCTTATCGTCGTGGTCTTGGGCGCCGTGTTCAGCGGTGATCTGCTGCCTATGCTTCTGATTCCACTGCTGCAGTTCTGGGCTCTGTCTTGGTAGTGCTGTTTCAGGATCCGCTCCACAGTTTCCATTTAGCCCTGCTGCTTGTTCCTTGCATCACTCCCTCTAGGCCGGTGCATGTTGGATCATGTGGGTTGGATCATGTGACCATGTTGAATCATGTGGGTTGGATCATGTGACCCCGTTGACCAACCCTGGTCCACCTGCTCATATATAAGTGGCTCAGCCCTCTTCCAAGATGCCTCAGTGTCAAGGTCCTTGTGTCTTGCTTTGGTTGCTATTGTTTCTGTTTGTGTTCCAGTGTTCCTGTACGACTGGCTTAGGGTGACCAGCGGGGTCCATGGCCTCAGTGTACTGTCACGAATCAGCAGGTGTGAACCCACTGTGCTTCATGCCCTACCTCCTCTAAGATCACCGCTGAACACGGCGCCCAAGACCGCGGGTAAGCAGGGGAACAGGACTGCGGGTAAGCAGGGGAACAGCGGCGCACAGCAGCCACTGTTACAAACAGGCTCTTTGATATCTCCACCAGCTACCATCCGCTTACCCATAGTCAAATATGTTGCTGTCACTTTGACATTATTAATGCTGTCTTGGCTTGAAAGGCGTTGGATACAGTCCTAGGAGATCTTTTCAGGCTAATCTGAGCCCTTTCAATTTGGAACAAATTTATATGTACCCAAATCAAATCTGCTAATCAATTTTTTAGAATGAAACCCAAAACTAACTTCAATAAATTAGCTCATCTCCAGTTACACAATAATGCAGTGATGCAGTATTCTGACTAATAAGTATAGTCTAAAATCATGGTATTTGACACCTTCAATCTACTATACAGTATACTGTACTATCAAAGGTATAGCATAGATACACATGACATAACCCTATGTCCAACTATTATTCGTGAAATTTTCTGAGATGTGGAACATACCATACATTAGTCATGTCATTACATTACATTAGTCATTAGTAATTAGTAATTAGTCTAGTCATAACTTGTAATTCATCCCAGGAATGGGTATCTTATATGTACATTTCATTGCATTTTGTTTTGGTTGGGATATGTTAGTGAGGCACTAAGATAAATCTGTGATGTAGCTGTTTATCAGTGTCCAGTCTTCCTAATACTAATGATCTTGGGGTTTTGCCCAACCACTTTGTAAGTGAACCTCAACTGTTGTGCCCTTCACTTTACAATTTCTTCCTTCAGAACCAACTTTATTTCATTAAGCTAATCTCTAATTCAGAATGAGCAGCTGTCCTGTTGAACGTAAGGTATGCATCTATTTTAGAATTGCATAAGTCAGCACTTGCATGGTTTTGGAACAACTGGACTTTTAACTGTCTGGTACTCCTAATGCTGATTTGCATTAACCTTTTGTAAGCTACAGTGTATTACAAGAGATCCTTACTGACATATGTTTGTGGACAGTCATTTTCCCAGTTTTAATCAAAATGATTTGAAGACTTTTGGGATTTTCTTATGATAGTTAAACACATGTTAACTATTTCAGTACCGGAGGTTTTTTCGGCTTTGCGTTTTCGTTTTGCGCTCCCTGCCTTCAAACAGCCATAACTGTTTTATTTTTCTGTTCACATAGCTGTATGAGGGCTTGTTTTTTGCGGGACAAGTTGTGCTTTCCAATGCCACCATTTAATATTGCATATGGTGTAGTGGGAAGCGGGAAAGAAATTCCAAATTGGGTGAAATTTAAAAAAAAAACGCTATTCCACTACAGTTCTACGGGTTTTTTATTTACAGCGTTTGATGTTCATTAAAACTGACCAGTTACTTTCATTCTACTGGTCAGTAGTAGACGAATCTGGTGATACCTAATATGTATAGTTTTTTCTGCGTATCTTGACCCCTATAACTTTTTGGTATTTATGTGTACGGAGCTGTATGGGGGCTCATTTTTTGCGGGGTGATCTGAAGTTTTTAATGATACCATTCTGGGGTGTGTATGACTTTTTGATCACTTTTTATTAATTTTTTTTTAGAAAAAAAAAGTGACAAAAAACAGCGAATTGCCATTTTGACGCTTTTTTTACGCCACACAATTCGCCGTATTGGATTTTTAAAAAAAATATTTTAAAAGTATGGGCATTTTCGGTCATGGTGATACCCTATGTCTATATTTATTGTTATTTAGGTATTTATTTTTTAATTATACGGAAAGGGGGGTGATTTAAACTTTTATATTTTTTAATATTTTTTAACATGTTTTTTTTTTAAAATTTGTGATTATTTTAAAGCTCAAATATGAGCAAATAGATTGTGTTTTTTATTTTTTCTTTATGAGCAATCAGGGCTTTTTAATTTTGAATTAAAACCCAAATTTTCTCATTTCTTATCCTGGCCTGCCGTCTAGTGGCCAGAATAAGAATTGCACTTTGAAAGCTGTAAACCTCATCAGCGAGGTTTACAGCTTTCAGATCGTGTACGGACACCCCATTTGACCACATGGGGCGTCTGTACACTACCCAGAAGCGAACGCTTCCGGGTTTTTGCGCTACTAGATGCCGTGATCTCATCTGATCACGGCATCTAATTGCTGAAGAGGAAACCACCGATGGCGGTAAGTACCCGCAAGTCTCTGCTGTTAGAAACAGCAGAGACTTGCCGGCCATGACGCCCGCCGCACGTGTGAGCTGGCGCCATGTGACCGCATCGCCTCAGCGCCGTACATGTAGGGCAATGGTATCCGAAGGGTTAATCAACACTTTTGGATTTTAATACCAAGAGATATACAGTGTGGGATATGTATAAAACCTAGTGTAATAAGAACAATAGTGTTTCTTATAGTATAAAAAAACCATAATATTTGAATAAAAGAATGCAGATGAAAAGAAGAGGTGTATATAAAGAGTACACAATTTTGAGTCTCAGTTACCTTACTAGAATGTCAACCACAGTGAACACATAACAATGGTAGCCACCGTCGTACTTTAGCAGAGCCAGTCACACTGCACCTTTTTCTCCACAACAGTTCTAGCCATAAAACCCTTGTAATATTGATAGCTAAAGTTCATCATACACTTATAAACGATCTTATAGAGGAATTTCACTATATAATTTATTTTTTTGCAGACATTAAATTGGAAAGTAATTAACACAGAAGAGAACAGTATAGTGCTACAGAGGGATCTGGATAGATTGGAGGCTTGGGCAGAGAAGTGAAAACTGCTAAATATAAGGTTATGAAAATGGGAATGGAATAGGACATACTAAATGGTAACACTGGGAAAAAACAATATGGAAAAGGACTTAGTTGACAGTAAACTTAACTGTAGCTACCAGTGTCAGGCAGTTGCTGCTGAGGCCAATAAGATTATGGGGCCCATAGGCATAGATGCAACATAGATGAACATAGTTCTCAAAAATAGATGCAAACAATATATACTGTATAAACTAAGACCTCATTCTGATATGATAAAATCTGAGACTCTTAGACAATATATTTTGATCAAAACACATCTGTGCCCACCTACCCAGCGTCACAGTGGTCTCAGGTCAGGCAGGTCCTACGCATCATCATGCAGGTTGTTTTTTATCCTTTTGTCTCTGTGAGTTTTGCTTAGTTTATAACATGTACCTGAGGGAGTGGCACCTTCAGGTGTGAATGCGCTCTTAGCTTATCTTGAGTAGCATTCTTGTGCACTTTTGCTCTTCCTATCAAATTGAGCGCCTTGATTGTGTGGTACATATAGGTGTGTTTGCTCCTCCTCTCATTGGTTGCTGTATGCACATAGAGGTCACTAGGAGCAACACACCTATATGTGCAGTGTCCATGCTCCTAGATATAGATGCCCAACGGCATAGTTAGGTTTAGCGTAGGACCTGCCTGACCTGAGACCACCGTGACGCTGGGTAGGTGGGCACAGATGTGTTTTGATCAAAATATATTGGCTAAGAGTCTCAGATTTTATCATATCAGAATGAGGTCTTAGTTTATACAGTATATATTGTTTTCATCTATTTTTGTGCACTAATACCCCTTTTCTGTGATTTACTTTGATATGTATAGCCACTGACATCCGCAATCATTATTATCACATCATGCAGGATGTTTTTTATCCTTTTGTCTCTGTGAGTTTTGCTAAGAACATAGTTCTGCCACTTTATAAATCACAAGTCATTCCACTCATGGAGTATTGTATACAATTCTGGTCACCTGTGCACAAGAAAGACATGACAGAGTGGGTTCAAATGTGGGCAACTAAACAAATTGAAGGTTAACACAAAGCTCTCTTCCATGATCTATTTTTACCCAGTGACAGTAACAATGGAACATTCTATATGTCTAGAGGAATGAAGGTTTGTACATCAACCTAGAAGGGGGGTCTTTACTGTAAGAGCAGTGACACTATGGAACTCTCTGCCAAAGGAAATTGACAATGAACTATTTAAAAGAGTCCAAGAGGGACCTAGATGTAGATCTTAAGAGTCATAACATTATGTGTTATACTAGCATTCTGAAGATGGGTAATTACATCAGTGAGTTATTCTTATTGCCAGATAGGAGTCGGGAAGAATTTGAGGCTTGTACTCAGAACTTTTTTCTTGAGGAAAATTGGCCTCTACCTCACTTTTTTTGCCATCCTCTGGATCAACCTTGCACGTTAAAAGCTATGTTACAGTACTATGCATTGAACTGCAGCAGTCAAAATGCCTCAAAGACAGTTACAGGCACAGTGTCTCTTAAAAGCATTAGAGCCTTTACTACAGTGATACCTCTTAAGAGTTCCATCTGCTTAAAGGGGTTATCCAAGAGTAAGACAGACCTCCCAAGGTGGTCAAACTCATGTTTACTTGGTCCCGCCGCTCTGTGTCTAATGCTTCAAGGCCAGCTCTTCCTTTCCCTGCTCCACTGAGATCAACAGTGAAAAACATGACCGCTGCAGCCGATCACAGGCTGCAGTGGTGACCTGCTCCCCTTGCATCATGTGACCTGTGATTGGCTAGAGTGGCAGGGAGAGGAAGAGCCTGTGTAAGAGTGCTAAACACAGAATCCAGCAGTGGATACCAGGAAAGTATGATCTCCACCATTTATCAGCCACTCTGAGAGGTCTGCGTGTCTCTTAGATAACTCTTTTAATGCTGGGTTCACATATGTGGCATATTTTTATTCAAAAAATATGCAGTGCCTGTTGGACTCCATTGGGTTTTTAGTATGATTTCCGTCATTCTGCTGGACTAAATCAGCAATGAGGGTCCTAACAAACCCTCCACCTCAGATGTGAACCTAGCCTAAAAAGGTAGGTCAAAGATTACAGAGGCGATGTTACATTTATGGAAATGTATTTATCAGCCCCTTTTTCTATATAGTATCTCACCTTGGTTGTGCTGTTTCATTCCTATGGGTTAGCATGCAGGCAAAGTGGTTACTGTGGGGCATGGAGAACATTGGGATCACTAGGAATGTGCTACAAACTGTCCATGACTTCTTAGGAACAGGACAGCAATCTGGTGGCTAGATTGGGAGCATTGTAGGATGGGGACATTCATTTGCACATGCACAGCAACCACAAGAAGCCCTGCAGGTGGCAGTGTGTATGGGCAACTGAAAATGACAATTAAGAAACAATGAATAATAGGTAAAGATATCCAGATATACACAGACTGTGGCATTTTCAGTCATTCATTGTGATTGATTATATGTACATTTAGAGCATTTAGGCTACTTTCACACTAGCGTTTTTAAATTCCGGTATTGAGTTCCGTCAAAGGGGCTCAATACCGGAAAAAAACGCTTCAGTTTTGTCCCCATTCATTGTCAATGGGGACAAAACTGAACTGAAGACAACGGAATGCTCCTGAAAGCATTCCGTTCCGTCTTCAGACCGGAGAACAAACCGCAGCATGCTGGCGGTTTGCTCTCCGGTCCAGGCATCCGCACCAAGACGGATCCGGAATGACCCCCAATGGAAGTCAATGGGGACGGATCCGTTTGGTGTGGACACACCAGTAATCCGGATCTGTCCTCCATTGATTTCCAATGGGGGGTCATTCCGGATCCGGCATACATACACACAGACTACATACAAACAAACATACAGACATACATACAAACATACAGACATACATACATACATACTCACATACTCCCGGGACGCCGGCAGCAGGTCTTCACGCGGCTTCCTGCACGCTGCGATGACGTTTCCCCACTGCGCCCAGCAGAGGGCGCTGTGGGGAATCGTCATCACTGCGCGCAGGAGGCGCGTGAAGACGTTCTGCCGGCGTCCCGGGAGTATGTGAGTATGTATGTATGTCTGTATGTTTGTATGTATGTCTGTTTGTATGTAGTCTGTGTCTGTTTGTATGTGTGTCATGTGTGGGGCCGGAGCGCTGCTCCGGCTCCACACATGTATAGCGTTAGCACGGATCCGTCGGCACCCTTTAGGTGCCGGATCCGTGCTAACGCTAGTGTGAAAGTAGCCTTAGTTGTTCAAGGGGTTTTCTGGGTTCAGAATACTGATGGTCTATCCTCATAATAAGACATCAATATCAGATTGGTGAGGATCCAACTGATAAACTGTTTAAAGAGGTCACATGTAGTCTTCTCATTGTTTATATCCATCTGCCTCTCTCCATGCTGTCTACTTAGTAAAGCACTGCAGGATATTCTTTCTTCATCCCATTCAAGTGGACAACATGAAGTTCTGTTTTTTAACACTAGCCAAATTTTGCTTTTAAGGGGTTGTCCAGCCATTTACATGTTTGAATATAATATTAATAGCAATACTTACCTTACCAATCCCTTGATGGTCCAGTTCCAATTCTTCCTGGTCCCCTGCTGGTCTCTGTACTTCCTGGTCACTGTCAACACATGAGCGCACATGTGACCACTGCAACCAGTCATGTGTTAGTAACTGCCTCAGCCAGTGATTGGCTGAGTGGACACACTTGGTAATAGGATCAGGAAATAAAGAGATTGCCTGGGGATCAGGAATAGGATCAACAGGGAATTAGTAAAGTGAGGGTTACCACTTTTAATATTTTAAAGCATTCTGATAACTACAAAAATGTAGATGGCTGGACAACCTATTTAAAGCAATATCTAGCCACAATATTTTTTTTAAAGGAGCCAATAAAAATTCCAACAAAGCTATAACAGAAAGCCTTACAAAATGCTGAATGTGAATCCAGCCTAATAGTTCAATCTACAGTTCCCTACTGGTACCAATGGCAGAAACTGATGGGCCTGCAGTGCCCAAAAAACTTCCTGTATTCTCCTTCTCTTCTAAGAACATTAGTTCATTTTTATTTTCCAAAGTCCTAATTATAGGTGATGTGGAGCCATGTTGTGTAATACCAGCTAAAAGCAGTCTTTACACAACCTTCTGTTCTGGCTATAATCAGACATTGCCTGTACTGATCAGGTAATATATATATATTTTTACAAGTGTGATGACCTATGGACCTTGGACACCAATGATTAATGTCATTTCTAGGGATGAGCGAATCGACTTCGGATGAAATATCCGAAGTCGGTTTCCCAAAAAACTTAGTTCTAATACTAGAATGTATTGGCTCCACTTGGAACTGAACCCGAGTTCTAGAAATGGTTTTTGACATTAAAAATCAATTTCTGAAGTAATAACTTTAGCTCATCGGACCCAATACATTCTAATATTGTACGAAGCTCCCGCTCCGTGCGGATATTTAATCCGAAGTCGATTCGCTCATCCCTAGTCATTTGAATACAGTGTTAAAAGGTTTGTCCGAGTGTTTAAAACTGATAACCTATCTTGAGGATAGGTCATCAGTTTCTGATTGGCAGGGGTCTGCCTCCCTGGACCCCTGCAGATCAACTGTTTGAAATGGACACAGCACTTCAGTGCACCCTGCAGCCTCTTCCAAAGCCAGTGATGTTGCATTCATTAGTCACATGGTCTTGTCAGCCTTCAAACAGCTGATTTGTGGGGGTACCAGGTGTCATACCCCCATCAATCAGATACTGATGATTTATCCTGAGGATAGGTCATCAGTATTAAACACTTGAAAACCACTTAAAATTCTATATTTGGTAAGATTTTTATTTTTATTAATAATGAATAAATTGTCTCGAATGTGTCTCTTCATAATCATAATCATACATAATCATCATCACAATCATACATATAATTATGTCTTGACCACTGCCTAATACAAAGTATACAGAGCATATAAATCTCTCAGCAAATTTTTTTGAAAGGTGATTCTATCTACAGTTTACCTGAATGAAGATCTGTACCTGGTTGGGTTGTCAGGCCAGAGAGTGAATCCTGTAATTGATATGTTGAAGATGATGAGGTGCCATCCACCGTGTTATTTGGGGTCATGTAGGCTGAATATGTAGATGCTGAGTAATACTGTGCATATTGGTTTTGGCCGAAAGCTGTGTAAGAGGGATAATCCTAGAACAGTAGGAACAATTTATTAAGTGAAGTAGTAAAATGATTATTTGAGATTTGGCAGGAGCAAGGATTAATTAGTACTTAACACTAGGTTGAAGCAAGTATCCTGTTACTTCAGGTAGATTTAACATTGAATTAACACATAACCAAAGAAAATCGCTTACAAAATGCTTGGTCTTAAAATCTTAGTCACATTGAATGCTGTGCTATAGCCTATCATTACAGTGAATTCCTTTAAGTCTTTTCCACAGGTGGCTACGAGAAATTATAAAAAAGCATACTGTTCGCCTTTTCATCCATTGCTATGGTTTTCATACTTTTCATCCCAGATGTATATCTGTATAATATTACAAACTGGAGATCTGTCAGCCGAAAGCAAACCTCTCATATCAGAATTATCATACCAATAAATTACATAATTGCTTAATTATGATTTTAAATTCAGATTTTACAGTGATTGTTACTGAAGATATGGGTTAAATACCAAAATGAATCTATAGAAGTGAATTCATTACAAGGTAATTTCAGAAGTCATAACACATACATACAGTGCTATACAGATCCTTTCACTTTTTTACACACTGGCTGCCCAATCAAACTAAGTAATCAGAAGAGAAGGGTCTTTGCAAGAGAGGTGACCAAGAACCCAATGGTCACTTTAGCTGAGCTCCAAAGATCCTGTGTGCAGATAGAAGAAACTTCTAGAAGGTCAATCATCACTGCAGCACACTACCCATCTGGCCTTTATGGCAGGGTGGCCAGAAAGGACATATGAAAGCCTGCCTGGAGAGTGCAAAAAAGCACCTTAAAGGACTCTCAGACTGTAATAAATAAGATTCATGGTCTGATGAAACAAAGATTGAACTTTTTGGCCTTAATTCTAAGTGTCATGTCTGCTCATCACTTGCACAATATCTGCTGTGGGGGTGTTTTTCATTGGCTGCAAGTGGGAAACTGGTCAGAGTTGAAGGAAAACATAATTGAGCAAAGTACAGAGATATTCTTAATGAAAACCTGATCCAGAATGCTGGACCTCAAACTGGGCTGAAAGTTCACCTTCCAACAAGATAATGACCCTAAGCCAAGACTACACAGGATAGGTTTAGGGGCAAACTCAGTTTTTCCTTTTCAATAAATTAACAAAACATTCTGTTTTTACTTTGTCATTATGGGGCATTGAGTGCAGAATGATGGAGTAAAACTTGAATTATTTTTATGTTAGGGTCTCTGATGACTTTCCAAATAAATGGTATCATAACCATTACTGGATAATGGTGGATTGTGCAGTTAGGTTCAGCTTGCATCACATTTTAACCCTATGTTTAAAGAAAAAGCTCTGGGTACAAGCCTCAAACATAAGAATAGTACCCCATTGACCCAACATTGACCTATAACACATATACCTCTGAGTGAGTTCAAATGAGATCTGAGCCCTATCATAGGATTTATGTAGGAGAAATTACAAATAGTATTGAACATGATTAAAGGGGTTGCCGAAGTGTTTAATACTGATGACTTATCCTCAAGATAGAACATCAGTATCCAATCAGCGAAAGTCCAACTTCTGCCACCCCACAGATCAGCTATTTGAAGAGTCTGCAGGCTTCTTCCTAGGCCTGTGGCATCATGTTCATCAGTCCCACGGCCTAGGTGCAGCTCAGGCCCATTCAAGTGGATGGGTCTGAACTGCAGCAACAAGCACAGTCACTATCCAATGGATTGCAATGTAATGGGTAATCCATAAAGAGGCCTATTCTGAGGATAGTTCACCAGAATTAAACACTCGGAAATGCACTTTAATACATTTCTACCATGTTAAATTCACACATCGGTATAGTTTTTCTTACCTGTTGAGGGTTGCTAAAGTTTGTTGAGTTGGTTACTGAGTTATTTGCATAAATACTAGATGATGGGGTAAAACTAGAACCTGTAAAACAAAAAAAAAACATTTATTGTTTATAGTGTATTGTATTTATTGTTCAATACAGTAAATATAGTAAATAACTATATGACAATGTATATAACTATATAACAAAGTGAGAAAATAATCCATCTTTAACTTTAAAAGACTATGCAATTTGTACAAGTCAAGCCAAACCAAGCAGCCAGTTGTTATCACTGGGGCAAACTCTGTGTGACCATGTAATACATAAGTCCATTATATTCATACAGGGATGCAAAAGTATATGTGAATGTGTCAATCTTTTTGCATTCCTATTGTAAATGTATGAATCCTTTGAGTACTGATGTCACAATCCTCCTTGTCAATGGTGTATATCCCTACACATTTTGACACTATCAAAAGAGGAAGGACACAATGCAGAGTTGTAGGAAACAATGCCCCAAAATCAATAATTCAGGTGGAATACAATATTTTTTTTAAAACATCAGATGTCAAAGCTTCCTGTTTTATACAATGGTAAACATCTGCATGCATCTATGATCTATAATATAAATCTATTTGTATGGCATTAACCTCTATACCTGGCATTTGGTAGGAATATGGAGTTTGGCCTGGTTGAGGTGTGGAGAATCCGGGACTATAACTTAGACAACCACTTTGTAGTGGAGACTGTGTTTGAGGGAGACCACCTTCTGTCTTGATTCCAGGAAGCATGACTCCTAGATCTGCATGAAATGACAATCCTTTATTGATAATGTTAATTAATGAACAGCACTTAAAACAGATGAAGCAATATTACAAAACAGGTGACCCAATATAACATAAGAAGAAACATACCATATGTTGGTAAACTGTAAGGCTGTCCAGTTTGTGAGTATGCTGTGTAAACTGTAGGTTGCTGCATTCCAGAGTACTGGGTCTGACCAGCATAGGCTGACATAGTCTGTGCAGCTGGTGTTGAGAGAATATGTGGATAGGGCCTAATGAAAAAAAAAAAAAGTTTAACATTTAGAATACAGTGTATATGTGACAGGTTAACTAAACAATTTACTTAAACAATATTATTTTCGATTCCAGCATGGAAGATAGCTTTATCTGCCATTGTCTAAAGCAGCAATTTCATTTAAATGGTTGAAATAATAATAGACATATACCAATATGAAGTAACACAATAATAGATATAATGAACCTTGTAAATGAAGTTTCATTGCTTTAACAACTTTTTTTTTTTTTTTTAGAGAAAGATGCCTGTAAACATCAGAATTTGGAAATAAAATAGACTCTTGTTACTATAGGCAACATGTCCATACTTTCTGTAAGATAGTTTTGATGCGATACATAAGGGAAAATATATTGGATGCTTTGCTAACCTTAAAGAGGTCACATAGTTATATTGTTAGTACGGCTTGTAAAAAGACAGTACATTCGGAAAGTCTTCAGACTTCCCTTTTTTACATTTTGTTACGTTGCAACCTTGTGCAGAAATAAAAATAAAAGTTTTCTCTCATCATTTTGTACTCAGTATCCCATAATGACAAAGTAAAATCAGAGTGTTTGAAATCTATGCTAATTCATTGAAAAAGAAAAGCTGTCAAGTTGAATGAAGACCATCGGTGGACAGCCTTTTTAGGTCTCTCCAGATTTAGTTCAAATCTGGCTGGACATTTCAAGGACATTCACAGAGTTGTCTATAAGCCAACCCTGTGTTGTCTTGGCTATGTGCTTAGGGTCATTGTTGGAAGGTGAACCATCATCCTAGTTTGAGGTCCAGAGCACTGTGGATCATGTTTTCATTAAGATCTCTCTACGTTGACCCCTTCAGCTTTCTCTGTTACAGCTGATGAAAAAAAAACCACAACATGATGCTGCCACCACCATGCTTTACTGTAAACATGATATTGTGCAGCTGATGAGCAGTGCCTGCCTTCCTGGAGACATGATGCTTAGAATTGAGGCCAAAAGTCAGAGAGTCACAGTTTGAGATTCATTTAGGTGTCTTACTGATCTTTTTATTTTATTACTCTTAAGATGGGCTTTCACATGTCTTTTACTGACGAGAGGCATCTTACTGGCCACTCTGCCATGAAAGCCAGATTATCTCTATGAAGTTTCTCCCATCTGCATGCAAGATCTTTGGAGCTCAGCCAGAGTGACCATTGGGTTCTTGGTCACGTCTCTTACTAAGGGCCTTCTCCACGGATTACTTAGTTTGATTGGGTCGCCAGCTCTAGGAAGAGTCCTGTTTGTTCCAATATTCTTACATTTAAGAATTATGGAGGCCACTGTGCTCTTGGGAACTTTCAGTGCAGTAGAAATTTTTTTTACCCTTCTCCAGATCTGTGCCTCCACATAATCCTCATTATGGCTTGGTTTTTGCTTTGGTATGTATTGTCAGGTGTGAGACCTTATATAGACAGGGGAGTGTCTTTCCAACTCATGTCCAATCAACTAAATTTACAACAGAAAGACTCCAGTCCAGGTGCGGAAACATCTCAAGGATGATCACAAGAAAGGGTCTGAATACTTTTGACACTTTTAGTTTAAAAAAAAATTACAAAAACTTTTAAAACTCTGTTGTCACTTCACTGGAGTCTTGTGTATAGGTTAATGGAAGAAAACTTGATTATTTTTAGCACAAGACTGCAAGGATCTGAAGACTTTCTCAATGCATAATATTTTCATTAAGTTTAACCAAGGGATTGGTGGGGATTTGAATTAAGGGGAGTGGGAAATCTTAATTCTACCAATTTATTAAGCATTAAAAGGGGTATACCATCTCAACATTTATGGCATATCACTAGGATATGGCACAAATGCTCACTCAGCTATATTCGGAAAACCCATAACAGTGAATGGAGAGCAAGCTGCACAAGCTCAGCCACTTTTACATTCACCATTATCCTTGGAGACTGAACTTTTTCTTCTTCAGACGAAGGCGCTACCCCTTATTTTTCAAGGGGATTTTCCATTGAACAGCTTATTCCATTAACATCAAGTTAGCATTTATCCATTGGATAGGGATAACTGTTTGATTATGAAGTTAAGGACTTAGTGTCCCCACCAGTTAAGCATCTACCAGAGATAGCCAAGTCTGAATAATTCCACTTTGGAAACAGCTTAACTTGAATGAGACAGAGAAGGTGGGAGTCAAACTATGTAATTGTGACACAAGAAATCTGCTGAATGCATTTTAATAAAACCAGAGCGCCTGCAGCTGCAATCTATGCACTTGTAGACGTTACCTGTTCTATCATATGGTCCTCCATCTAGTACCATATGAAAGAGAATAGCTCTGCCATATTGCCTCTGATGGAGCATGACATCATGTTCTTTTTCAGCAGTTTCAAATGGAGTCCAACAGAAAGAACCTCTGTATGCCTCCATATGATCTTGGAAACATGTTAAAGTACAGAAAGGCCTCATAAAAGTATATGTGCACTGTAATTCACCATGAGTATAAGCCCTTACACTGTATATAATCTTATTGGCTGAATTTGCTCTTTTCTCTACCTAATATGCTATAAAGAAGTTTTGAGCATATAAGCTTTCCCTGTGTGAAATATAAATGGGAATTTCTACTGATTATACAACATCATCCATCCTTACTTATCGCTGCTTTCTCTTTATTCAGTAGCTTCAACTCACAAAACAAAGCAATTTTGAGGGAACTTTTTAATATCTTTTGTTATTTTATTTGTTTTTCTCAAATTTTCCAATAAAGAAATACTAAATAGGCTACTTTCACACTGGCGGCACGGGTATCCGGCAGGCTGTTCCGGCAGGTCAACAGCCTGCCGGATCCGTGCTGCCGCAAATGCACGTGTGGGGCCGGAACTATAATGGGGGCGGCCGGAATTCCGGCTGCAGCATGGCACAACATGTCATAATTTTCGTCTGGCCGCCTCTCGGCATGTTTGCCATGCTGCGGCCAGAACTCCGGCCCGCCACCATTATAGTGAATGGGGACTGAGCGTAGTTCCGGCCCCACACATGCAATTGCGGCAGCACAAATCCGGCAGGCTGTTCACCTGCCGGAACAGCCTGCCGGCTACCCATGCCGCCAGTGTGAAAGTAGCGTTAGAAATTAATGATAAACGTAAACAAGAAATATATTTGTCTCTTTTTGTCAGCACCATTTTCTGCATGATCCTGACAGAAACAGTCTTGTAGAAATCCTGTTGTGAAACAGGGGTTAATTTCATGCTGATCTACAACATCTTCCGCTGGCGGCCAACTAAGGCCTCTTTCACACTAGCAGCAGTCCGGATCCAGCAGGTGAAGGGCCAGAACCGCGTTCTGGCCCCATACATGTCACACAGTACCATATACAGACATACACACACATGCACACAAACACATACATACTTACATTCTCAAGGCAGGCAGGCCACACGCCTTCACGCCCAGGAGGCGCGCAGCTATGACGATTCCCCACAGCACCCTCTGCTGGGTGCTGTAGGGAATCGTCATAGCGGCGCGCCTCCTGGGCATGAAGACGTGTGGCCTGCCTGCCTGGAGTATGTAAGTATGTATGTGTTTGAGTGTATGTCTGTATGTATGTCTGTATGTATGTCTGTATGTGTAGGTGACGGATCCGTCCAGAACTCCATTGAAAGTCAATGGAGGGCCGATCCGTTCACCATTGTGGTCACACCAGACGGATCCGTCCCCATTGACTTGCATTGGGGGTCATTCCGGATCCGTCTTGGTGCGGATGCCTGGACCGGAGAGAAAACCGCAGCATGTGGTGGCCTTTGAAGCACCAGAAATGACAAAAGGCAGAGGGGATCAGCATGCATGTGGAACCAACACCCCCTGATTATACGGAAGCCAAGGTTGGCACATAACAGGTAGGAAAAAGTTTTAGGTTCCCATCCTACAGAGATCACCTTGACAATTTGGTGGATGGGCTCAGATAATTTTGCACAAAATATATTTGCCAAGAATCTCTAATTTACTAAACACGCATAGCATTAGCTTCAGAATACCTCATATCACTATGGAATTTTGTGCTTTATCTGGTTGGCAGTGTGCCATTGCATTGTATGTATTTTCCTTTCCTTGTGCATTTAGCCATAGCAACGTGCACCTGCGCACTGGGATGAGCTGACTGAAATTCCCTTTTTTTCTTTGAATTTATTCATGATGAAAAAATATTGTACATGTGCTTAAACATGAAAGCAGTTTAGATACAGTAAAAGCTAAAGGAGGTTGTGTATCTGAATCCATAAAAATGGCTACAAATTAAAGGTGTTTACCGGGACAAATTTATTAATGCCCTATCCACAGGATAGGTCATCGATATCAGATCAGATAGGAGTTCGACCCACAGCACCTCCACAGATTGTCTGTTCAAATAGTCCTGTTCTTTGTGAGCACTGTTACCTCTTCCTAGGCCAGTGATCTCACATTCATCAGTCACATGGCCTATGTGCAGCTTAGTGCAATTCAAGTGAACAGGCCTGGGCTGTAGTACCAAGCATAGCTACTATGCAATTGACAGTAATGTGCGTGCTCACCAGAATGTTGCAGCCTTTTAAAAATACTGATCACTGGTGCTTCCGGGTTTTGGTCACCCACAAATCAGATATTTATTATCTATCCTGAGGATAGGTTATTAATATTAAATACTCCTTAACCAGTGGTAACGTATATGCCCACATTTATAAAAAATGCAAAAGTGATGAAGTACAATTTATTAAAAGCATATACTTCATATTCATTTTGGACTATCTAAGAGACAGAAAATTAAATATATGACTGGAGCCTGCTGTTAACAGGTGTAGATCAGCGCTACAATTTGCACCATTTTCTGTAATATAATGAAACATGTTTGCCACACTCCTCGCAATTACCCCACAAAAGTAAGTGGCTAGAAATTTTTGCACAAAAATGGCTTGTGCCATGATTTGCAACCTTCTCCATAGGCATAAATGCTTTACATAAAGCCAATTACAACAATTAAGCACTGTATTAGTCATAATACCAGCCTACATATACTGTAAGATGGGCACTGGTTCTGTTTCATAAGTCCCTATTGTCACATTTCATACATGTAATCATGATGTCTGCAAGTATCAATGTCTTTGCTGGTATAGCTTAGGGCACAGTTTCCAAATGAAGGCTCATTGAGGTCAGAATGGTATTATGGGTTCTTTGAGAGTGGAAAAATTGTTCGGGGTTCAGGGTTTTCCCACAAAAATATGGTCACTAAATGAAGCTTCAAGTCTGATGATGGAAACTGTTCTGCAATGTATTCATGTTAACAGAGCACATCCCAGAAGTTTATCAATAATTGAGTTTCGGTAACACAATGCTGAAGCGCTGTAAGGCTGCATCAGGAAACTGTCTAAGCAGAACAAAGAGTCAAGAGTTTGAAAGCTACATAGTAAAGTAAAAATATATAGCCAATGTATAGTTGTAACTTTATATACAGTAGACTATAGAACAACCACTTGCCTATTCTCCTTGGTGGTGAAGAGACATCTCATTTGTAAGTTTTATGGGGAAATTAAAACGTTAAAAAGGAGCTATAGGTAAGATCCCTAGAGTCTTAATATGTCAGACTGGAGGTACATATAGTCCCTGTGGCACTTCTCTGTATGAAACTGGCGGATGCACAGTATGCTCCCCTAGAATTCTATGGCTGCCCTATTATGACTTGATATATATATATATATATATATATATATATATATATATATATACATATATATCTGCAATATGATGGCTCTACGTTATATAAGTGAAGATATATTTTTCTCAATTCATATTATATTTTGAATACATAAATCCGACCATTATTACTACCATACCCCTGATAATAGAAGGGTGAACACAGTCCAGACAGTTTTACACTTTATAGTTAGGGATGACATGGTTGCATTAGAGAGTGTGAAATTCTTTGCAGCTGTCTAACTTTACAGAGATCTCATGCTGAGTTTTAATGCTGCATATAGACTTTGAGATATAAAGCATAACTTTTCATGAAATGTTTCATAAGAATTTAACTCTTAATATACTGCCGGACATTTTTTTTTTTAATGGAGCAGCTTCAAAAGAATTAAAAATGCATATACTAATTGGCCCTATGCTTAACACCACAATATAGAGTTTTCCCCATAAGTTAAAGAACTTGTCACTTACTTAGAGGGATAAAGCTGAGGCGAGTACTGGTGTGCTGATCTTGGACTGTAGCCACTGCTTGTTATTACTGTAAAACATAAAACACGCTTACAAAACTTAGTACCATAAATAACTTGCATTCACACTCTATCAGCTTTAGCATAGATCATAAATGCTGACAAAATGAGTTATTTGAGTGTAAAATAGGACTACAAAGTATGGAAGTATTTGGTACGGAACTAAATCTACATCTTGGCAACAGCAATTATTTGGGGGCCTGCTCTGCAGAAGAATGCTTATGCCCTAGGAACTAAAAATAAGTGTCCTGCGGACAGGTAGCATCTCACTCTCCACATGCATTGGTTAGAAAAGTATATAGATATAAGAAATGTACTGATCCCACAGGCCTCAAAGTCACCATAAAGAATCACAACTGGTTAGTTCAGAGCCGTATAACAAGCATCCATTCTAATCAGAGAGTACTAACTGTGTAGCATGCAAAGTTGGACTTGAGGTTCAACATCATCGACTTGCTGCAGTTCATCATCTTCTCGACATGGCATCCCAAATCTTTATCTTACATGGACTAACTCCAAACTTAGTGCAAAAGTTTTTTTTTTTCTTTTGCTCAACCATCTGTCTCTATCAAGACAGATGCATGCCAAATATACATTCAGCATAATGGTGAAACCATCCCATCATCGGAAATCCATAGAGAAAACATACAGGGTAAGGCTAGGCCAAGTGATCATGTTTCACTTTCAAAATGATTAATGCTTGAGACTCTTAGTGTAGCAAATGTGTGTTAAATCCAATTATGTTCAGTTGGGTTTCAAAAAGGAAATACATTCTAATTATCATCAAAAATGCAAATAAATTAAAATGCTAAATTAATACATTTAGCAGCACTTAATGTAGAGACTGTATAGCAATCACTTTTATGTCTCTGTGTTAAATATTTGCAATTGGGGCTGCATTTACCATCCAGATAAACTGGGGCCCCGCAGGAATGGCTTTTCATTCACTGTAAATCGAAGCTCCAGTAAAAAGTAATCTATAATTATAGTTATACAAAATCACAGACCACTATGAGCCATATTCTGCAATTAGATGCGCTAAACCATTTAAAAGAAAGAATCATAGGGAGAATTCACATCAGAATTATTTTTCTGTTCTTCTGATCTGTCAGAAGGACAGAAAAATAAAGTAAAAAAAAAACTGATCCTATAAAAAAAATGGATTCTGTGCATCCATCTCAGATGGAAATGGCTCAAAAGGATGGAAATCAAAACGGAAACCTTTAAGAGGCATTCCGTTTTGATCCGTCATAATAGAAGCCTATGGAAAAGCATAACGGATCCGTCTACTGTATATAATGGAAAGCCTGAACGGAATCCCTAACGGTGATGTGAAAGAGCCCTAATTGGTGCACAGGATCTGTTTTTTTTTTTTTTGCGCTTCTGTTTTATCCCCATTTATTGTCAATGGGGACAAAATTGAACTGAACAGAACGAAATGCTCCAAAATGCATTCCGTTCCATTCTCATACCGTAAAGTAAACCGCAGGATGCTGTAGTTTGCTTTCCGCCCTGGCATGCGGAGCAAGACGGATCCGTCATGACCCACAATGCAAGTCAATGGGGACGGATCCGTCCCCCATTAACTTTCAATGGAGTTCATGATGGATCCGTCTTGGCTATGTTAAGGATAATGCAACTTGATCCATTTATAATGGATACAGATGGTTGTATTATCAGTAACAGAAGCATTTTTGCTGAACCCTGCTGGATCCAGTAAATATGCTAATGTGAAAGTAGCCTAACTCCAATTATACAAAAACCTGTAGGTCACAATTTGCTGGTGGCTGTCACTGTGCAGAAATAGTTTGTTCACACCATTAGAATTGTTTTTGTTTTTTTTGTTAACTAAAATATTATTTTTTACTATATTACTATACTAACTTATTCTTGAAACATTTACATTTCTTGGCATCACATTTAACATATTATATAGACCATTCTTATTAACAACACAGGTATAAGCTAGAGATGAGCGAATCGAAGCTAACGAAGTGGAATTTGTTACGAATTTCATGGAAAATTTGAATTGCCACGAAAGCGAATTTCATGGCGATTCATAGTAACAATTTTTTTATTTATTTTTTCCTAAAATGGCCGCAAGCACATGGCATGACATGGAGGAAGGATTTCTGGGACAAAGAAGTAAACACCCACAATGCGATCACATGCAGACATGTAGCCAATTAGCAGCCAGCCAGGTCCTGTGATGTCACAGCCCTATAAATAGCTCTGCAGCGCTGGAATCCGCCATTTGCAATTGATTTTAGACCAGAGACAGACGTCAGGAGAGATAGGGCAAGTGATAGAAAAACGTTGCTAAAGAAAAGAAATGAGGAGATCAGGGATAGATAATCTGAATTGCAGGGATAGGAGAGGGACGATTTCTAGACAGAATCCATAGGGGATTATTAGGCAGTGAAATCGCTATTCTGGTACACTGAGCAACAGTGACTGGGCATTGGGGTTTGGGGCACTCTAAAGGCTGTATTGGGGTGCTTTATTCAAAGAAGCACCACCTGTGTTCCTTGTTGCAGTGCAGTAAGAGGGTCAGAGCTTTGTTTGGGGTACATATATAGAGAAAAAAGTTATCTTTTGTGTTGTGTTGGGTAAAAAAAAATCAAACTTCCTCAGCGAAGTTGAATTGGCCAAAAAACAGTTAATAGGTTTTTTTGAGGTTGTTCATTTTAACTAAGTATTTTTGGCGTCATTCGCCATCCAAACAGAAAAGCGTGATATTGTGCTAAGGTAGTCAGTGAAGTTAAATTGCCCAAAAAATAGTTAAGACGTGGTTCTGGGCTCGTTCCTTTTAAATAGATAGTCACAGCGTCAGTCGCTGTATAAAAAGAAAAAAAAAACAATAAAAGGTTATATTTTGGGTTGTGTTTTGGGGAAATAAAATCAAACTTCCTCTGCGAAGTTGAATTGGCCAAAAAACAGTTAATAGGTTTTTTTGCGGTTGTTCATTTTAACTAAGTATTTTTGGTGTCATTCGCCATCCAAACAGAAAAGCGTGATATTATGCTAACGTAGTCAGTGAAGTTGAATTGCCCATACAAGTCTTAAGAAGTGGTTCTGGGCTCGTTCCTTTTATATCGATAGTCGCAGCGTCAGTCGCTGTAAAAAAAGAAAACAATAAAAAAAAGGTTATATTTTGGGTTGTGTTTTGGGAAAAATAAATCAAACTTCCTCTGCGAAGTTGAATTGGCCAAAAAACAGTTAATAGGTGTTTTTGCGGTTGTTCATTTTAACTAAGTATTTTTTGCGTCATTCGCCATCCAAATAGAAAAGCGTGATATTGTGCTAACGTAGTCAGTGAAGTTGAATTGCCCAAAAAAGAGTTAAGACGTGGTTCTGGGCTTGTTCCTTTTAAATCGATAGTCGCAGCGTCAGTCGCTGTAAAAAAAGAAAAAAAACAATAAAGGTTATATTTTGGGTTGTGTTTTGGGAAAACACAGCACTTCTCATGCTGCTGCCGCCTCCACATGCTGTGTCCTAGCTGCCGCTACCTCCAAATTATGTAATTGTGCCACTTTGTGGCCTACTCATGCTGCTGCCGCCTCCTCCACACGCTGTGTCCTAGCTGCCGCTACCTCCAAATTATGTAATTGTGCCACTCTGGGGCCTACTCATGCTGCTGCCGCCTCCACACGCTGTCTTCTAGCTGACGCTACCTCCAAATTATGTAATTGTGCCACTCTACGGTATGTTGCATTTAAATTTTTAAGACTGCTGGTGCCTCTCCTAGGGTATGTCACTGTGCCAGTCTGTCTCATTAAAATTAGTACGACTCCTGCTGCCTCTCCCACTCTGTGGCCTTGAAATGTATTCGACTGCTGCCTCTTGCAGATGCTGTTACTGTGCCACTTTGTGGCCTTGAAATGTATTCGACTGCTGCCTCTTGCAGATGCTGTTACTGTGCCACTCTGTGGCCTTGAAATGTATTCGACTGCTGCTGCCTCCTGCAGATGCTGTTACAGTGCCACTCGTTGGCCTAGTAAATTTGTCTGACTGCTTCTGCCGCCTCTTCCAGGGTCTGTCATTCTGCAACTCTGTGGCCTCAAAATTGATTCGAATTTTTTGGACCTTCTGCTCGGCAGCAGCATGTCACTTGTAAATTTTTGGTACGTTCTGTAGTCCTATTCCATTATTCATAGCTCAAGTATACAGGAAACCCTGTTTGTTTTGAACATTCGAATTTTTAAAAGTAAACGATTCCGGCCCCCGGGACACTCAGCGATGAGCATGGGGGAGGCGAGAGGCAGGGGCTCCCACATCTCCCTGCAGACTGCCAGCTTGATCTCAAGATGGAACTCTGAGCTTTCTTGGCGTACTGTGTCAATACTGACATTTTGCCACAGTTAAGGCAAAGCTGGAGCCTTCACTGCACCTCCTCTGTCTTACGTTCCCGTCAGCTGGCATAACCAGCCCCAATACTGATAAGAACATATACTACAGTTGATCTTAAACAAAAGGCAGAGAATTCTTTTTTACAGTCTGCTCTTTAGGTTATGTCACCATGCCACTCTCCGGCCTGATGCTGCTGCCGCCGCTGACTCCACATGCCGTCTCCTAGCTGCCGCTACGTCAAAATTATGTAATTGTGCCACTCTGTGGCCTCCAAATTGTACTACTACTTCCACTGCTGCTGCCACTTCCAGGGTCTGTCATTCTGCCACTTTGTGGCCTACTCATGCTGCTGCCACCTGGCCATACTGTCGTCATGCCACGCTATAGTCTGCTGATGCTGCTGCCACTGCCATCTCCATGCTGTCTGGGGGGGCTCTGCTTGTATAAGCGTGTAATAGAACAGGTTCTGTCGAAATGTATGTGGAATCAGTGAATTGGTGTAAAAGGTATGCGCTTTTGGCGCTCTAGTAGGATCTTGGGCCTTTGCCCGATTCTTTATAGCTGGCGCTAACATTGACCTGTAAGGCTGAGTTCAGACTTGAGTTATTTGATGAGTTTTGGCCCCTTAACTGCCCAAATACATAAAAGTGTGCAGCGATTCTAAGAGCGACGCCTGTTATGTGCGTGTCACACTAGCTCACAGTATTCTTTCACTACCACAGTAGACTCCCTATTACTGCAAAGCATAGTGTTCTACACCACTATCCAGGCTCTCTGCAGCCTGGAAGTAGCCATTTTGTAACGCGATTCGCCACAAATTTATTCTTATCGAAGCTAATCTTTTCGGAAAATTGGGCAAACCAGCCAAATCGATTTTTTTTAAATTTGCTCATCTCTAGTATAAGCATTACTGAGATATGTTCTTCCTGTTCTTTTGTTCTTTAAAGGGATTCTGTCAGCAGGATATTGGGTATAGAGATAATTACATCTCTATACCGGCCTTACTGCTGTGACTGTAAATATGTAAGTGTAATTGTTATTAGGGCAGTAGTTTACATAAAAAAGTGTTTTTATTAACATGTGAAATACCTGGATAAGGAGCCCAAGGGGAGGTCCTGCGAGCCGTTGGAGCCCGGGCACGCCGCAGATTTCCGATCCCAGCACTGCCCTCCAGCTAATTATGTATGTCCCTTCAGCGCTGTCTTCTCCTCCGGCTGCGGCACAGACTCTTGTATGCACGGCGCATGCGCGAGATGCGCTGCAGCCGGGGGAGAAGAAAGCTATGTACACCTTTGGGGGGAATTTTCTTTTATCATTGCATTTTACTCATTGGGCTAAAAATAATTTTTCTTCGGTCTTTAATCGGTCTTTATTAAAAATATTCATTTGTTTATGTGAAACCAGTCTGTTTGCTTGCTGTAACTTTCTGTTTTCTTTCACGTCATCTGACAATTTATGAAGAGCTTTTATCTCTGATCTGCTAACCTCATAAACACTTATTTAAGTCATATTCTTATCAGTTTGATAAGAATTGAGCTATAATGAATATTTATGAGCTGTCAGGAAATCAGAGTTAAGAGCTCTACATTGTCATCAGTTGACAGTGTCAGATGAGTCTGACAGTTGCTGATTCTCCTTTCTCCATTGAAGACAGATGCATTTTCAAAGTGATTAAAGTCTTATGTTCATCTCTTCTGTTAATATAACATTTCATTAAAAGTGAACAATAGGGATGAGCAAACTTCTGTTTTCAAGTTCAGCGTACAAGGTTCAGGTTATCTAATAATTCCATTAGGGATTCCACTACCATGGACTGTAACTTATGGTCTGTGGTAGCGAAATCCATAACAGAATTCTTAGATAACCCGAACCTTGTACTCCGAACTTGAAAACAGAAGTTTGCTCAACACTAGTGAACAATAATATCTTTCTTGATTTAGGTTTATCTACCATTGCCTCTATTGGTTCTGGTGATTATGCAACTGATCACATGATTGACAGGAATCTGGTTTAGACAGGCAGCAGCACAGCACTAGCAAAAATTCTTCATCACAAACACTATTTTTTCAGCATTTTAATCAAAATGGCATGAATTTCAAATATTTTTCATAGCGTTTTTTACAAGCTCTTTTGTTGCCATGTTTTTGTCTTGTAACATTTTGAACATGCAGTTTTCTGATGCTTCCAATAGAGAAACCATTGACCCCAAAAATAAATCACTATATAAATGCCAAACATCTAAATGCTTTGTATGTACAGTAGACTGTACAATATTTAGCCATTTTTTTCTAATGTGTTCCCCTAATTCTCCTCATCTCTAGCACTGACTCAATTTAAATTACACATATAATATATCAAAATACACGTTAAATAATGGCAGATAAAACTGAAAATGTATTTCTAGTATTACTGTACATAATTAGAAGCACAGCAAGAATTTAAAAACCATAAGGTATTTGCTGTTTACAAAGTATAAGCCCAATATTTGTTTAAAAAAAACTATGAATAAAAATGTAAATGGTAATGATTATGAAAAAACACTATTAAACCCATTGTTACAAAAAAGTTACTGCCGTTAAACTAACATGCACTAAAATCGATTAAAATGTGTCTGATCCTAAAGAATCAAAATATACTGAAATGAACTAGTTAAATTGGAAAAAGAAAACTTACAAACCCACCAACTTGGCTTTTTTACTTGTTTTGCTGTTATTATTTCATAGTGATGTTGTATTGTACTGTATCTGATTTATTTTATTTTTATGTTATGATTAGATATTAGTGATGAGCGAGCCGGAGCAGCAAAATTCGGGATTCGCACGAATCTTGCCCGCTTTGGCTCGGCTCGGCATCCCGAGACAGCGCGGATTTGTGAAGATTCGTGAGTCACTGCCAATTTGAAATGCCCAGTTTTTTCAGCCAATCAGCATCAAAGGGAAGCCTGTGGGAACGCCTGCTGTGATGTAACAGCCCCTATACCTCCCCAGAAGTGATTGGCTGGCAGTGACATGTGACCTAAATTTACATAAGGTAGGGACCTGCAGCATCAGCCTCAGGCCTCATTCACACGTCCGCAAAAATCGTCCGCATCCGATCCGCAATTTGCGACCGGGTGCGGACCAGGTGCGGACCCATTCACAGTCAATGGGGCCGCAAAAGATGCGGACGGCACACTGTGTGCCACCCGCATCCGCACTTCCGTTCCGTGGGTCCGGAAAAAAATAGAACATGTCCTATTCTTGTCCAGATCCATGGACAGGAAAAGGTATTTCTATCATGTGCGTTCCGCAAATTGCGGACTGCACATGGGCCACTGTCCATGTTTTGCGGATCCGCAAACTGCGGATCCGCAAAACACGGACAACACCAAACGGACGTTTGAATGAGCCCTTAGGGAGCCTCAGAGGCATCCCTACATACTGCCCCTGGTGTTTCCTATGCATTTCCAAGGTGTTTCCATCATTTTCTGAGGTTTTCACATGTTGGGGCAAACTTGACTGTGCAGAACCTTTGGCCCCTGCAAAAAAATTCGGGTCTCCCATAGACTTTAATGGGATTCGTGATTCGGCCCAAATCCACGAATCCCGCGGTGGGATTCGGGCCAAATACCGAATCCCCGAATCTTTTAGGATTCGCTCATCTCTATTAGATACCTTAGGACCCAATGCACAAAAAATGCAAAAAGCTTTACTGGTTGCTATTTAGGGAAGTTTTCTTCCCTAAAAGCTAGCTTTAGGTTTCCTTCACAAATAGGGGTTTGCAGAGTTTTTACTCTTATTATTGTAATATTTTAAAAAGGTGTGCCTTTTGCCATTTTTCAACTGTAATAGAGATGCCTAAGGAAAAAAGTCTTGAAAATATGCCATACTTAGAACATGCTGGGGGAGATTTATTAAACTGGTGTAAAGTAAACTGGCTTAGTTGCCGATAGCAACCGATCAGATTCCACCTTTTATTTTTGACAGCTCCTTTGGAAGAAGGTAGAATCTGATTGGTTGCTATGGGCAACTAAGGCAGTTCTACTTTACACGAGTTTGATAAATCTCCCCGGCAGTGTTTTGATTAAAAAAAGCCAAAAACTCTAAGGTCCTGATATAAAGACAGGTGTGTGCTATGCGGGTCTTAATAGGGCCTTCGCTACCAGAGGAGGTATATAATTTATAACCAGTCGCAAGCCTCTTCATGAACTACATGCCTCCTTTGGCAGTCTGTGCGTCATCCTAAAATCTAGTCCAGATTTCAGTCAATATTTATAACTATATTTGGCATAAATAATGATGACTGTGTTAGGGAAGATGGCTCATATTCCACCCTCGCCACTCCCCTTTAGGAAACTGGCAAGGGCAACATAAAAATGCTAGTTGTGACTAAAAAAGTTACAATGAAATTTAAAAAGTTGCAAGTTTTTTTTACTTTTTAACACGAAAAAAGACATAGGGGAATGATATATTTCCTCCCTTAAAACGCAATGCAAAAGAAAGGCTTTTGTCTGTAGTGAATTTCAAATTTCACTTTAGTTTTTAATGTAACATCCAGACACGAAAAAGCTGAAAAAAATCCTGCAATAATTGTTAAAAGGGGCAAAAAGGCAAAAAAATAAAAAATACTAAATATAAAACTATCCTAAAACTACAACCTCCGCATGGCACATCATTCAGTGTTACCAACCTTCTATTTTTTTTATCATATTTCTGGTTAACTACATTGACAGCCAAAAATGTTTAATGAATGACAAATATGATACATGATATGTCAATGGCTTGGAATACTAATATGATGGCAATTATAATTGCAATAATCTGAACAAAAACCTCCAGCTGGCTTGCTTTCCTTTATAGCTAGAAGTCATCTCAGCTATCTGATTGTGTCTATAATAATAAACTGGGGAGCTTTTTAATACTCTATCAAGTTTTTTATATGAACATAGGCTGGTTGAGGTGCTGTACATTGAATATATCTATGTAGTGCATTAAGTCTACTGTGTTATGTGCCACTTGTGCAGGGGGTGGGAGACTAGGGGCCCACCTTGCTTAGGGGCCCACCAAGGGATTTACCTGTACCCCTGTGGACCAGTCCAAGTCTGTATATATATATATATATATATATATATATATATATATATATAATTATATTTTTAGCTACAATCAGTGTATGGATTCATGATTGGTTTATATAGTTTTCATACTTATACTATCTATGAAATATTATTGTTGTTTTTCAACTCAAATTTATTTCATACATTATATAAATATATAAGTATATTTAAGTAATATATAAGTGTTTGATTATTGTTGGTGATTCTTGTATATGTAGGGTTTTATCTAATGTATAGGTATTGATTCAATGTTCTATAACAGCCCTACAAGCAACATACATATTGACAAAATCTGGCAGTTGTCCCAGATCATTATAATTCCAAAATCTTTTTATTGACCTAATATTATGTATTAGTCTTTCTACTTTATCATATTGTAATTAGGTGTTTAATTTCTAAACTGTCTCTATCTTGTCTCATGTGTATATTTAACAACATCCTCCTTTTGAAATCTCTGACCTTCAAAGGAGACCTCTATTCTTAGGGCAGGATGTAGGCTTTTTTTCCCAGAATGTTCCCATATACTAATCTATACAGTGCACATATTCATATGTATCTTGTGATGTATTCATTTCATGACTACCATAAAGATCTTTGTGATATATTGATAAAAAATTAACTCATTTAGATTAGAAATTGATTGTAGCAACACATCTCAAAAAAGTTTGAACTGGGGCAACAAAAGGCTGGAAAAGTAAGTGGTACTAATAAAAAACAGCTGGAGGAGAAATTCGCTATTAAGGTAGGTAAGGTGACTGGGTATAAAAAAAAGACATGTTAGAGATGGCGAATCTCTTAGAAACAAAGATGGGAAGAGTTTCACCAGCTTGTGAAAAACTACGTCTAAATATTGTGGAACATTTCAGAAAAATGTTCATCTGCATAAAATTGTGAAGACTTTGAATATCTCACCATGAACAGTACATAATATCAAAAAAGTTTCAGAGAATCTAGATAAATACATGTGCTCAAGGGACAAGGCTGACAGTCAATAATGGATGCTCATTATCTACAGGCCCTCAGATAGCACTGGATTAAAAACAGGCAGGCCTCTAGACAAGAAATCACTGCATGGGCTCAGGAACACTTCCAGAAATCATTGTCTGTGAACACAGTTTGCCATGCAATCCACAAATGCAAGTTAAAGCCATATGTCAACACAATCAGAAATACTGTTGTCTTCTCTGGGCCAAAGATGATTTAAAATGAACTGAGGCAAAATGGAAAACTGTTCTGTGGGCACATGAATCAAAACTTGAAATTCTTTTTGGAAACCATGGATGCCATGTCATGCGGACTCAAGATGAGAAGGATCATCCAGCTTATTATCAGCTCACATCTCTGATGGTATGGGATTGCATTAGTGCCTATGGCATAGGCAGCCTAAACATCTGGAATAGTACTATCTATGCTGAACAGTATACAGAGGTTTTAGAGCAACATACTGTATTCTCTCATCCAGACAATGTGTCTTTCATGGAAGGCTTACATATTTCAGCAAGACGTTGCTAAACCACATACAGCATCCATCATAACAGCATGGCTTCTCAAAAGAAGTTCACTGGTGCTGAACTGCCCTACCTGCAATGGTAGATACAGCCCTGTCTCAACTTTGTTGAGATGTTGAGGCTATCAAGTGTTGATTTTTTTTCATGAAGTGGTTAAATTGTCTCACTTTCAACATTTGATATGTGTTCTACGATATTGTGAACAAAATGTGGGGCTATGGGATTTGTAAATAATTTCATTCTATATTTATTTACATTTTACACAGTCCCAACTTTTGAATGGGGGTTATATATATATATATATATATATATATATATATTACTGTGCAATAGCTTTAGGCAGGTGTGGAAAGAATGTTGCAACGTGAGAATGCTTTCAAAAATAAAAATGTTAATAGTTTAAGTTTAAATTTATTGTGTAGCAGGACATTGACTCCAAACATACAGTCAATGTCATTAAGAACTATCTTAAACGTAAAGAAGTACAAGGAGTCCTAGAAGTCATACTATGGTCTCAACATCATTATCTGGGATTACATGACAGAGAGACAGAAGGATTTCAGGAAGTCTACATCCAAAGAAGATCTGTGGTTAGTTCTTCACGATGTTTGTAACAATCTCCCTGCCGTGTTCCTTCAAAAACTGTCTGTGCTTAGAAGAACTGATGCTGTTTTGAAGGCAAAGGGTAGAGTTCTTGATTGATTTTGTCAGTTGATAAAAGTAAAAAAAAGTAAACTATTAACACTTCTATTTTTGAAAGAATTCGTACTTTGCCGCATTTTCCCACACCTAAAACATTTACACAGTATGTGTATATATATATATATATATATATACACAGTATATATATATATATATATATATATTAGATCCTTTATCGACACATTAAGTAAACAGTATACACGATGAAACCATAGTTTAGCTTACAATGAAGCGGAAGTTTGTTCTGCACGATAATTCCCAAAGGACTGAGGTTTTGAAGTGCTCAAAGTTTGTCACAGTAACACAAAGAAATCAGATGAGGAGACAGTGGTGTTTTTACCCTTTGCTATTTATGTCTTGTTAAGCGGTATACATTGGGAGAGAGATATCAAAACTGGTAAAAAGGAAAAGCTGGTTCTACCAAATTTTGGAAAATGACCGAATTTCCTGCCATGGGAAACTACTTCACTTCTCCTCTGCACCACTTGTTATGCATTTGCCTAATTGATCTTTCAGTAACTCAAATAGTATATAATGTGTTGGATCTAAATATAATTTTGTTGTTATTGTTGGTTTTGGATTTGTAGTATATACCACAAGTACACTGATAAAAAAGTCAGATTATGCTATATACAACCATTCTCCTTGCTTGATTTAGTAACATAGTAACATAGTTTATAAGGCTGAAAAAAGACATCTGTCCATCCAGTTCTGCCTGATGATTTGGCTCATGATTCCGCACAACCCTCTTTAGGGGACCCTCTCTATAACTTTACATGCCTTAGAAGACAAACCATTTATTGCATACATGTTACAGTGGACATGCTATTCTATAGCATAGTTCAGAATGGTACAGAGCAGTAAAAGCTGAGACGATTGATAGATAGTTTTGCTGGATTTAATTCACTATCAGTATAAATTGCAATGTAGTAATGTAAATCTCTGCTTCTTTGGATTCAGTGGGTGGTCTCAGTGATTGACAACCTCACACTGTATTTCACATATAGAGTTAGCACTCAATTATGGAGTAGAGCCACTGTGATGAATCTGGCACATCTTTAGACTCTCTAGTCTAAGTTCACATTGCCTAAATCTTGAATGTTGACCTAAAGGAAGTCCTTTCAAAAAGAGGACACTAGCAAAAAGGTTCTCTTTCTCTGCAAGATACCTTTTTGCAATCCAGTTCAACACAATTATCTATAAATCTGATATAGCATGCTTCCTATGAATTAGACAGCACAGGTTCCCTTCAAATGCAGAACAGGTCCCCAAATATAATGGCTTGGGTGGGGAGCTAAAAAGTAATTACATATTTTACTGGCAAAATTGTCTGACCTCATACTGCAGTGAGGTTAAATGGCCTAGATAAAGGACTCATTATCATGGCCACAATGTAGATAGGTATTTATGATTGATGATTTTAATATCCTTAATTCCATAATTATAAAATGTTGTTTATAGTTTCCATAGATACATATATACTGAGTAAAATTTCTTTTTAATTACTAAGCTTGCATTCCCACAGAATAGATCCCATTTGGCATGCTACCAGTCCTATATATATAATATCACGTTTCCATATATTAAGAGATTGCAAGCCTAGATTTAATAATAAATCAAAAGCATCACAATTAAATGTGTCCATTAGCAATAAAATTACATCTGCAAAGAGCCACAGACTGAAGACCATTTTCTAGATCTCAAATTCCCTCCAATGTCTTAACGGTTATAGAAAATTTATGCTTGATAACTAATTGCAGGCATTTACAGGCATGAAATTTTGGACCCATTCCACTTCGAAATGTTCAGAAAATTTAACAAGGCTGTTGCCAGACTTGAGATTTCAGAGGCTATGTGTATTAGTCTGGATTACACATTTTCTGCTTCTTTAATGTGTGCAATATGTCATCAGATTGCTTTACCTGACCCAGTAAAAGTGTCAAGCGATCCATCTCCAGTTGTGGTGGTGGTTTCATTGCTGTTCATTGGCTCTGTTTTGACTGCAAGAAGAGACACTATATAGAAGAATAAGCAGAGATAAGTTTCTTTTTCTATATTTTCAGTTGAGGTCTCATGCCCATCTTTCACTAGAAATATCAATTCTCATGCAGTAGAAAGATTAGGAAATTTGGGAAGTATAGCACGTAATAAAGACTTTTAAAATCAGACATGCCGTAAGAAATGCTATATATTGGACCCTCTTAGTTATATTTGAGCAGTGAACAACCAATTCCAAGGCATGGAAAATGGAAGGCTTTGTGACTAAATATTTTAATGAAATTCCAGTTGCATGATCTGAACTAAAATTTCCTAACAGATAGTAGTACAGTACAATGCAAGTGAGAGGGGTATAGTTAGGCTTTCATCATTGTATTTTCTAACCAGTGTGAACCCAACATCACTATGAAGGTGGAAACATGTAGCTTCTACCAGACATCTCTAGTGCCACTCATGTTGTGGGAATGGTGGGAACAATAAGATAAAAAGATAAAATTCACACATGGCAGATTTGTTGCAGACATTTCTACAACTGTCCAATTAATTTGACTGAAGAAGAAGGGAGAGCAGCATTTCATTGGTAGGACTGTAGGGTAAGTTGTCAGATTTGCAGGTTAGAGATTCTCACCCTGAAGGGTTGCGCTGGGAGCTCAACACCCAGTACAGCGTGTGAGGTTAGGATACCAGAAGAGAAGAAGATGAGGGATAAGCAGTGTTGCAACCAGTTAAGTCCAAAAGCGTAATTCTTTGAAAAGCATTGTTATTGAAGTTGTTTCTTTACAGGTGGTGACGCATTTTGGAACTGACTTTTAGTTATAGAAATGTTTGCAACAAATCTACCAGATGTGAATTTGTTGCAAAAACGTGACTTTAGAAAGCAAAAGTTAAACTAAACCAAAGTATATAACCCCATTAAGATCTGTTCATATGTATCAATCCTACAGTTTTCAAAGGTGCCCAGGTTTCATAGATAATGTTTCCTTCTTCTATTGAGATGTCCTAACTGCTTCAAGTGGGAGTTGATGACAGATACTCAGGTCTATCTATATAGGTTGAACATTTGCCTTTTCATATGTTTGGTAGATATGCAAATATTACTCTGTCTGTATATAATAACATAGCCTACTACGCTATTCAATACTACCATAAATCATATACAGTTTGATATAATTTGTCAGTGGTAGACAGTTGTATACATTTTTTAGATACAACCATCCTTGCAAAACGGCCATAAATATGCTATGAAAAGTGCTTGTCTTTCTTGCATATATGATATTTATAACTTTTTTCTACACCTTATTATTATTGTCATTTATATGATCTCATGTATTATTACCATCTTGATAAACATACAGTATATTATGCAAATTAGCATTGAATAAAGATGGTAAAATAACATGTTTGCTTTGCACAGTTGCATTTCCTTGATTTTATGAATTTATTGGGTGTCTGAAGGGAACATAAAGTGATAACAGACACCAAAATTTCAGCAGTACTTCTCAATAAAACCACAGTTTATCAGGTGAAGTATGAAGCAAGCGTTGTGTGGGCCAGGAGTCCACTCAATGATATGCCTTAACTCAAGACTCCTCCATATCCATGAGCTGCGGCCTCCCTCACCCACCAGCCACTGCATAGGTTTTCCTTCTTATGCACAATAGGAAGAAAACTGTCAATCAGTGGAAGGGAGTAGAGGGAACCTGTTGCTTATGAATAAAAGGACACACCTGGATCATACGGTGCTCATCTTGTACTGCACCTGATAAACTGTGATTTTATAAGAGCTACTAAACATTGACAAGTATGTGACACAGTGCTATAATCAACCACCATAAACCTGGTGAAAAATTCCCTTTAAATAAACAACATCTTCAAATCATTCCAGTTGATGACCTGTTAAAATTCTTAGGTGTTGCTTTACTATGCACTGTATTTGCTTTAAAACACATCTTGTCCTACTTAACAATCTTCACCAGAGACCTAGCCAAATACAAATATCAGCATTAAACATATTTGCTAAACATATGCAAATTATAATCTGAACATCAAAACTGAGAAACAAGTATAAACAAGTACAAATTGCCTTTCTTATATATATATTTCAAGTGGCTAATAGAATTAGAGATCCGTTAAGGTCATTACCAAATTCAGCCACTTTTTGATACCTCCACAACTGATCATATTCATCCTTTGCATTTTTCACATGAGATTCTGTCATGTTTTTGCTGAGTAGACTTTCAAAGACAAGAATTAATTGATTGTCAATACACTTCCTGAAAGCACAGGACACCTGATATAGTTTGGCTCCCCTCCCTATCTTCAGAAATTATTGATTTTATTTTTTTGCTGCTAAAGCATCTTCTAGCTATAATGCTGATTTACAGTTTTTTTTTTAAATCACTTACCGTATTTCACTTAGATAAAGTAGACTGAGCCCTAACTGTAATTTTTATGTCAATCCCATGTGCATATATTCAATCACTTGCAGCCTCACAAATGCATTCACTTTAATAGGTAAGTTGTAAATTTTGTGGGGCTTTTTTGTTTGGGGTTCCAAGTCCTCTAAATGCACAACTAAGGAACCAGATCTATTCATAGAAGATGACAAATTCAACAGAAGACATGTAAATAATTGAAATAACTATATAAGAAAAAATAATAATGGTGAGAGGTTGTCAACTTGACGCTTTACCTATACCATGCTATGAAATGTTGAAGTTAAGGGCATAATGCCAAAAAAGCAACTCATACAGCCTCCATGGGACCCCTGAAGAGAGGTGACCCATTCCAAATTTGTCTCATAACCATACTGGAGAGTATATGCACAATGATTTGTTCTCTAGATGTGGAAATCACTGCCTGTGTCAGATGCTAAAACAAAATAATAATGCTTTATTAAAGTATCTTACTAAAAGAAAAAAAGCACCCAAAACATATTAGGCAGATTATGAACTTGTTAAAAAACAGGAAACTAAATGCTCCAGACCTCTGCCAAGATAGTATGTGGCTCAGGCAGCTAATGCCGGAGGACTGATGGGTCTGTGATACCAGACAATGAGCCGGATTGTCTGGATTTCCTCTCCATGCTATATGTTTTGGTGTATACCTAGTTCTGTCCAGGCCCATGGGGAGTAACTTTTGAGAGCTCCAGGTACCGGACTCTTACCCCCACAGGCTGTAACGTGGACACTTAACAGGGACACCATAGCTAGATAGTGCAGTGATTCCCTATCTGCCTTGGGGAGATTCTAACTACTAGTGGGGTGGATAGACGTTAAATTATTACATGCCGAAAACCTAGATATTAATCCTATGCCAAGGGGCATCTCATTTTTTGTCTCTAACTACCCCAATCAGTGGCACCCAGACAGCGTGATTGTATCATTACAGGTTGTGTACATTGCACCCGTCTTGCCTCTCTGTTTGCTATTTGTAGCTGGGGCATAGTTGTTGCACCTACAGAGTTTAGAACCGGGTCCCTGATTTATTTGAGGTGATACTATCAATTTCTCCTCAGATAGCCTTTGGTTACAGGCCTTTGTCCACACCAGGGTTTTTCAGTACCTATTTTCCTCTGTTATTCGCTCACAGACCCGTCAGTCCTCCGGCATTAGCTGTCTGAGCCACATACCCTCTGAGCAGAGGTCTGGAGCGTTTAGTTTCCTGTTTTTTAACAAGTTCATAATCTGCCTAATATGTTTTGGGTGTTTTTTTTCTTTTAGTAAGATACTTTAATAAATTATTATTTTGTCAATCATTATTATTTTGTTTTGGCATCTGACACAGGCAGTGATTTCCTTTTTAATTAGATGCACACCCTTTATAGTTTGTCCGTGACTTCTTGATCTCTAGAAGTGCAGTAATGTTTGCAAAATAGGTTTAGAACACAGGAGCCTCATGTCCAAAGATGTTACTAATGTGGCTGTGTCAAGCAGACCTAATTTTAAATTTCATTATTGAAATCATCAGTGGCGTACACAGAGAAGTAAGGGCCCCATAGCAAGGATCAAACCAGGACCCTCACACAGGACAGAAGAGTTTCTGCCTAAACCCTTTTTAATGACCACTGGGCCCTTTTTTCACTGCCTCATTTGCTAAAAGTTGTTCCTTTAGAAGGCAGAGTCCTGACCAAGTTTTCACCTCCAGTAGAAAAGGAGATAATCCTAAGACTGGGCCCCTCTTGCCCTGGGCCCCATAGCAGTTGCATGTTGTGCCGCTTTGGTAGTTATGCCCCTGGAAGTCACCCTGTCTATGTGCGGTAAGTATAGTGGTGGTTTTGGCCACTATGCAAACCCCCCAATTGCTAACTTGGTTCTTCTGGTAGAGGATCCACATCCTCCATAAGCACATAAAGTTGAATCCAATGGTCAAGCAAAGAGCTATAAGCATCCTGCGCCACCATTTACTGTGCAACCAGTGATTTGGAGCAGACAGGGGCAGTGACGTGACATAATCGCTCCTGTTCCACTTAGCCATTAAAAGACGTGAGGGAGTTCATTGTGAGTACATGAGCAAAGTGAGTATGCCTTATGTGGTGGCACAGTAGGGGACATTACACTGTGTGAGGGCTACATTTAGGGGGCATTATATTATATGAGAGGCACATGTTAGCATTGTACTCTATGAAGAGTTCAGCAAGGGGCAATATACTGTGTGTGAGGAGCAAATCAGGGCTGTATAGAGGGAACATAAGGGACATCAGGCTGTGTTGGAAGTACATAAAAGGGGGTATTATACTGTGTAAGGGACACATAAGTGGTCAGCTTGTCAGCGGCATGATGGGACAGAGCTTTGCAGTGCTATGGAGTGGAGCTTAGTGGTACAACAGGGGTCCCCAGATACAACTTTGGGGTCTCAGAAATGCCAAATCCACCACTGGGTAAGTAATTGATCAACATTTTGAGCTATGTTAAAATAGTCTTCATTTGAACACATTATATCCATCTAGGAAATCTAATTATGCGGGCTCTTAGGCAAGGTGGCTTATAGTGATTACCCTTTATACAAGTCACACTTATTTTTATGTGATGGGCAAGATATAAATATGCCAGGGTCTATTGCGTTCGATTTGAAATATAAGCTTGTGAAGTCTTTTACACCTAATTCATTCGACAGGTGCTAAACACAAACTGCTCATATTTTTGCAGGGCACATGAATATTTCACTTTGTGCCAAGGCAGAATGATTTATTTTCAGTCGTTACAACACGATAAAGGAGAAATGAGCAGATGCTAAGAGCATCCCCAGAGCACTTTATATACTTTGATTTCATCCAGTGTCAGATAGTCTAAAGTACAGTAGCATTCAGCAATAAGCGTCCCATAATCCTACAGAACTGAATGTAAGAACTGGCTGACCTTCCCAATGGTAACCTGATGATTAGTGTCCTGATCTCTGAACAGATCTAAACAAACAATATTAAAATTTCTGTTCCCCTACAGAAAACAAAAGAAGAGTTGAATTTTGTTAGTAATTTCATTCAAAGTAAAATGTATCTTGATTAAAATTTCAGTTCACTGGGAAAGCTAGTAATGTTTTTCTTACTGTCTGTAATATTTTTTTTTTTACTTTTTAGGGATGTTTTTTCTAATCTTCGTGCACTATAGTTGTTTTTGTCATTCCTGAATTCCAGTTTAGAACAAACCGGACAGAACTAATCTTGTTTTTTGGCCACAATCCCAATATAATGAATGCAAATGGTACTTATACTTTATCCAGAATTTTAAGTATTATAAATTGCCACCAAAAATTTAAATGGATTTTAATCTCTTAGCACAGAGAGACCATATGGTAGAATAACTACTAGTAACCATGTAAATACAAGTAGGATTAAAGGGCTTTGGCAATATATTAAAGTGGAACTGAACATACTGGACTAAATAATCAAGGGTAACATATTATACTGGACAAAATAAGTAAGGATAGCATATTATACTGTACTAAATAAGTAAGGGTAGCATATTATACTGTACTAAATAAGTAAGGGTAGCATATCATACTGGACTAAATAAGTGAGGATAGCATATTATACTGTTCTAAATAAGTGAGAATAGCATATTATATTGTTCTAAATAAGTTAGGGTAGCCCTGGAGCTACCAGAAAAGAACAAAGGAGAGCAGCTAAACTGATAAGGGGCATGGAGTGTCTTAGTTATGAGGAAAGATTAAAAGAATTAAATTTATTTAGTCTTGAGGAGACATCTAACGGGCTCTTTACATGGGCAGAGAATCAGCCAGATAATCGCTAAAGAGCGTTCACAGGAAGATTATCTGCCAGTGTAAAGGTACCACTGATTACCCTTTTGTAGGGTAATTGGATCGTTTGTGTAGGCACCTAAATCATTGTTTACCGGCAGCTGCCAGCAAACAACGAGTCTGTATGGGGTTCGTGGTAACGAATTGTTTTTTCCTCAAATGGTGGCTATTCCTGTTACAAAGTAAAAGTAAGAAGCCTGGGAATTCTATATGACCCATAATGATGTGTAGCCAGTCAATCAGCAGATAATAATCCCTGTGATGTCACAGCCATTTAAAAGCTTTATGCTGCGTGATCTCCACCATTTCACTGTGATCTGAGCATAGAGAGTGATGGGACAAGAGCTAGGAATGGTGTTCTAGAAGTCTTTAATTGTGGAATATTGGATAGGGAGACTGCAGGGACAGTACAGTATTTACACACTGTAGGCTGTGCATAGGGAGAGCACAGGGAGACTGCAGGGACAATGCAGGATCTACAATATGGCTAAAGGGATCCATAGGAGATAGCCCACTTTGCATCAATCCCGGAGTAGGGTACAGAGCTATCTAATTGAACTGTGTCCACCTTGTTTAATAGATAAACAGTTCCATTAGGCCTTGATTCTCAAATTAGGTGAATAAGCTGTCCAATACTACTGTTATTGGGGTGTCTACCTTGTTTAATAGATAATAAATTCCATTAGGCCTTGATTCTCAAATTGGAGTGAATAAGCCATGTAATTTTACTGTTAATAGGGTGTCTACCTTGTTAAATAGATAAGTAATTCTGTTATGCCTTGATTTTCAAATTGGGGTGAAGAAGCTGTCTAATACTACTGTTATAGGGGTGTCCATCTTGTTTCATAGATAAGCAATTCTATTACGCCTTGATTCTCAAATTGGGGCAAATAAGCCGTGTAATTTAACTGTTATTGGGGTGCCTATCTTGTTTAATAGATAATCAATTCTATTACTCCTTGATTCTCAAATTGGGGTGAATAAGCCATAGAATTTTACTGTTATTGGGGTTTCCATCTTGTTTAATAAATAAGCAATTATGTTAGGCCTTGATTCTCAAATTGGGGTTAATAAACGGTCAATTTTTGCTGTTATTGATGTGTCCACCATATTAAATAGATAAGCAATTCTGTTAGGCCTTGTTTCTCAAATTGGGGTGAATAAGCTTTCTAATTTTACTGTTATTCGGGTGTCCACCTGCCTTTCGCAGGAACTGTTTCACTGTCAGAAAGGACTAGCTATGCATGTTGCTGCAATGCACAGTAATTTACAGCAAGATATGCTCTCCCTGCAGACCGGGATATAGCTGATTTAATGCGCTTCATGACAAATTAATTCAGAACAAAGCAAATTGTTTCGAAAAATTTGGCAAAGCATCCAAATTAAATTTTTGAAAATTTCACTCATCTCTAACGATCACTATTCCCTATACTGTGGAGGAGATCGCTGTTAAGGCTACTGTCTCCTCCACTAACAAGCTGGCGCTTACCAGGAACAAAAGCTTAATTCCAGACAATCACCTGCAAAATTGTCCAGTGTAAAAGGGGCCTTAAGGGGGAACATGATTAACACTAATCACCTTCCTTGAGTTCACAAGAAGACATGATTCTGAGGGCCTACCATTAAGGTCTAGAGACTTCTCTAAACTTTACTTATGCTTTTGCTATTTCTTACATATTCTTTAGGAGTTTTATTAATGTACTGTGCCACATTTCTTGCCATATTGTCTGGTGCGATATCAAGGGCTGCCCTTCCACTAAAACATTGTCGAAGCATTGAAACCGTGACCCTATGTGTAGTAAGCTGTGTTGTCTGTAAAAGGTATTAAAGAGAAGGAGGCCATAGATTATAAGTAGTGTTGAGCGAAGTGAACCATCTGAAGTGGAATTCGGTTTGAATTTTAGGAAAAATGTTATTCTAAACTAAGCTGAATTTCCTTGCACTTCGTGGTAATGAATCATTTTTTCATAAAATTATGGCTGGAATTGTAACACAAAAAAAAATACTCATCCACTTGCTCGCGGAGTGGACTGCTTCTGCACGAGCAAGTGAATGAAGTGAGTGATTTTTTTTAAAACCCAAAAGACCATAGTGCACTAGAGTATTATCGTTTTTAAAGGCCATTTGACAGGTGCAAGTCGGTCTAACCGGCCTCTAAAACAGTCCCGTTGATTGATAGGCTGAATGAGGTTTAAACATAGTCATTTGTGACAAATTACTTTGCAACAAATCAAATTTCTTGCCAAACTTTGGCAAAGAAATGGCAAAATTGGACTGGAAATCTGAGTGATTCTGCAGCCATTTGGAATATAATGGTTGGCGCTGTCCATATCTGCCTATGTGTCAGTTGCTACCACAGCATCTTTCAGCTGCATGCTATTCCATCCGGTTTGCGTTTAGTTGGACCATCATTTATTTATCAACAGGACAATGACCCCAAACACACCTCCAGGCTGTGTAAGGGCTATTTGACCAAGAAGGAGAGTGATGGGGTGCTACGCCAGATGACCTGGCCTCCACAGTCACCAGACCTGAACCCAATCGAGATGGTTTGGGGTGAGCTGGACCACCAGTGAAGGCAAAAGGGCCAACAAGTGCTAAGCATCTCTGGGAACTCCTTCAAGACTGTTGGAATACCATTTCAGGTGACTACCTCTTGAAGCTCATCAATAGAATGCCAAGAGTGTGCAAAGAAGTATTTAAAGCAAAATGTGGCTACTTTAAAGGGGTTCTCCGGGAATTAAGAAAATTAAAATACGTAAATATTACTTTATTATAAATATATTCCCAAATACCTTTCATTAGTTATAATGGCTCTTTTTGTCTGGGGAGCAATCATTAGGAGAAACAAAATGGCCACTGTGGTATTAGTCCACACAAAACCTGTCCTAATCATACAGGAGGACAAGTTACGTCACATCAGTGAGGTAAAGAGCTGCCTCATCCTCCTCTCTGCTCTATTGTCAGGAATTATGATCTTGAATACAGATGATCTTTAGCCGAAGTACATGAAGTACAGAAAGGATGGACAGGACAGACTGTGGTAATGGAGACTACATACAAGAGCTGCTGCTCATTAGCCACATCTGCTCATGAACTCCATTCCTACAGAGATTCAGCTGAAGATCTTATCTGTATTCAGGATCATAATCCCTGACAAGCAGAGCAGAGAGGAGGATGAGGCAGCTCTTTACCTCAGTGTTGTGATGTAACTTGCCCTGCGCTGTGATTAGGACAGGTTCTGTGTGTACTAATAGGACGGCGGCCATTTTGTTTCTTCTAATGATTGCTCCCTAGACAAAACGAGCCGTTATAACTCATGAAAGGTATTTGGGAACATATTTATAATTAAGTAATATTTAAGTATTTTCATTTTCTTAATTCCCGGAGAACCCCTTTAAAGAACCTAGAATATAAGACATATTTTCAGTTGTTTCACACTTTTTTATAATTCCACATGTGTTCATAGTTTTGATGCCTTCAGTGTGAATCTACAATTTTCATAGTCATGAAAATACAGAAAACTCTTTGAATGAGAAGGTGTGTCCAAACTTTTGGTCTGTACTGTATATATATATATATATATATATATATATATATATTTTAACCCCCGATTAACCCCCTGAGCACCTGAATGTGAGTCTCAGATGCCGCAATCAGCATTGAACCCAGCATCTGAGGGGTTAAATGACAGGGGTGGTGCAATCGCTGTTCCCCGTCATCACACCTGATCCATATTATGAAAAGCGATTTGTGACAAAGTAATTTGTTAGGAATCTAATTTCTCAATAAAGTTGGTGAAGCTTTTGAGTAAAATTGTTTAAAACTTCTCACATCTTATTACAGTTTGCTTGGTTCTCTGCTAAGTATACAATTTGTAGAGGACATACAAGGGCCTACGAAGAATCAGGGCAGCATGGCACATCAGCTGAGTCAGCAAAGGCAAAATGAATAGAATGGTGCTTTGAGTACTGCTAATGTAAGTTTTTCTTACATAGAATTCCATATCCTTGTAGTGTTGAGTGACTATTGGAGCCCCATGTGGCTGTGTTAAAACTAGAGAAGTCTAGTGGGGATTGGCAGGGATCACCTGTTATGAGTTCACCAAGAAAGGAAGTTGATTAAGTGGGTTAATCTATCTTAGATTGTGGACTATGTTAGGCTTATTTCACACGAACGATATGAATTGACTCAGGATGCATTCAGGGTCCATTCAGTGAAATTGCAAGCAAGTTAAGTCAGTTTTGTCTGCAATTGCGTTCAGTTGTTCAGTTTTTTCCGCGTGGGTGCAATGTGTGTGTTTACAAACAAAATCTCTTAGCAACCATCAGTGAAAAATGCACTGCATCTGGACTTGCTTCCGGATGTAATGTGTTTTTCACTGAAGCCCCATTCACTTCAATGGGGCCAGTGATGCATGAAAAACGTAGAATATAGAAAATGCTGCATTTCTAACACAATGCAGAACTGGTGCATGAAAAACGCACATTTACACAGACTCATTGAAATGAATGGGTCAGGATTCAGTGCGGATGCTATGCATTTACATCATGTATTGCACTCATGCGGAAAACTCACTCATGTGAAAGGGGCCTTAGTGTAGCCAGTGCTGAGGGGGGTGGGGGATGTTAAATGTAGAGAGAGACCCTAATGGATTTCATTGAGACCATTGCTAGCTTTTTCTTATATAATCTTTAGGACTATTGATGATGTTTCTTGTCATATACAATACTATGCAAAAGTGTTAGATGGTTTTGGAAAAATGCTACAAAAGTAAGAATGTTTTCAAAAACTGTTTCTGTGAATCTTAATTGCCAAAATACAAAATCAATGAACAAGACAAATCTAAATCAAATCAATATTTGGTGTGACTACCCTTTGTCTTCAAAAAAAGCATCAATTCTAGGTACATTTGTTCACAGTGTTTGAAGGAACTCGGCAGGGAGGTTGTTCCAATGATCCTGGAGAACTAACCACAAATCTTCGATGGATGTAGGCTTGATCAAATCTTTGTGTATTCATGTGCTATAATTCCAGACTGGATGATGTATTGATCAGCCTCTGTGGAGACCCCCTTCGTTCCCTTCGTTCAGGTTGTATTTTGTTAATTGATGAAAATAAACTATTAATTACTACATTTTTACATTAATTACTACAATTACTACATTAATTACTACAATTATTACACTTATGTTTTTAAAAGCATTCTTAGTTTGCAGCATTATCCAGACTGTATGCAAAAGCCATGGATGCAGGTCCAAATACAGTAGAGGCACTGCTACAAAAGTCACAGATACATCTTTATTAGGGAAGGCTTACAATTGCTGAACTCCAAGGAAAAATTACCATTTCCACCTTTGTTACACTGCAGTTGTGATTTTGGCTGTTGCAGTAATGTCTAAACCCACCAAACTACATGATTGATATAATCTGTCATATGCATGCAGGGTATTGAGCAGGCGGGTTTTGTGTGTAATATAACAGACCTCAATTACCCTGAATCTGATCATGTAAACTCTCAGATGCCTTGATCAATAGCAGCTGTGGCACCTGAGAAGTAAGACACAAATAAGAAGTTTTATCTTTCCAATCACACTCCTCACAGAAAAATTGCAGGGCCCCAATTAGTTGCTATGGCATCCTTGGGCTTTGTGAAATCCTGCCACAGTAAACTGCCTCTTAAGATCTGCCTGAGGCTGGGTTTGATAAGTAGTATAGGGAATTCCCATATACTGAAATAGTATAATATTGCAGTCTATGGTATAAGCAATTAAACAATCACAGGTTCAAGAACCCTGAGGGGGTTAAATATTGAGGGGAAAAAGTAAAAAAAAAAAAACTATTTTGTATATAAAAAAAGAAACAATAAAATATAAATATTTATACTGCATTCACCCTGCAAAAAAACACAGCACTATAGACAGAAATTTAAAAAAAGTTATAGGTGTCAGAATATGACAATACAAAGAACGTTTTTCTAAGGTTTTATTTTTTTTAAGTAGTAAAACATAAAAAGTATTTAAATTTGGTAATGCCATAAATGTACTGACCTGCAGAATAAGGTTGTCATGTCATTTTACCATATAGGGATTGTGATAAAAACAAAACACAAAAAAACCTATGTTGAATTGATTTTTTTTTTTAAGTTCACCATACAAACATATTCCACAAAAAACAAACAAACAAACATATAGCTATATGGTTAGAAAGTTAAAAAAAGGCAATGGCTCGGAGAGGAAAAACCAAAAACGGAAAAAAATTAAACCGATAACTTTTAAAAAAAAAACCATAAACTTCTATGCAGCCTGTCTCGTGCAGCGAGGAGAGAGTGCTATGAATGTGCCTCTCTCCAATCATTCTAAGGATCAGTACTCAGCACTCAGACCCCCCACTGATCTAAACTTTTGATATGTCTCTATAGCATATTAAACTTTTTTTTAAAACTTAGTGACTCTTTAAGGAATTAAAAAAATGTACCTCTCTATAACAGAAAATTGTCTGCAACTATATAAGTGTTGTTCTATTGCCTTTAAGTAGGTCACCATGTTAAACTGATGTATCCATCAGCAAAGTTGACTGTTTTCCAGACTGTTTTTGTGCCATTTCTAACTTCAACTCGCCTGCACCCACACTGAACCTTTTCCTCCATTCATCTATACAGAACATGTGCGCATCCATTTTTATTTTTTTCATAATCTGTGTTATTAACATGGCACATGCAGAACATACTATCATTAAATTGGGTTGTATACTAATGTCCACATCTCTCAGGCTAGCGAGACCCACTTTAGTAGTCATACTTACCTGATGCCTGCTGCTGGGTACCAGCTCATTTACTATGCTTGTTTTAGACCTCTCCATTTAAACTTCTGGTTTGACGCTGCTGCAGCCAATCATTGGCTGCAGCAGTTATCTGCTTAAAGCCTCTGCTGTTTGTCTCAGGTCCCTCCATGCAAACCTTCTGTTTGACATCACTGCAGCCAATCCCTAGTTGCAGCAGTTATCTGCTCAAAGCCTCTGCTGTTTGTCTCAGGTCCCTCCATGTAAACCTTCTGTTTGACACCACTGCAGCCAATCACTAGCTGCAGCAGTTATCTGCTCAAAGCCTCTGCTGCTTGTCTCGGGTCCCTCCATGTAAACCTTCTGTTTGACACTGCTTCAACCAATCACTGGTCGCTGCTTCCCTTGCATCAAATGGTCACATCATGGGAGGGGAGCAGTGGCTAGTGATTGGCTGCAGCAACGTCAAACAGGAAGTTTACATGTAGGAACCTGAGACAAACAGCTGGTGAGCAAATGACCTGGAACCTGGAGCCAGGAATCAGATACAGTCAGCAGTGTGGGTCCCCCCAGTCTGAAAGGTCTGGAGGTTAGTGCACAAGTCCTTTAAGGTTTAATAAGTTATCTGTGTATTAACCCACCAGAAATACACCATAGTAGCAAGTAATTGGCTCTTATGTCAGCTCCATGTCAACTATGGGCTGCTAATCTAGGGTGCCAGTCTTACCCTGGTCATCAAGTAGTATGGTGAGAAAAAGGTTATATTTTATTATGGAAGACATTGCTATTTAAATCTCTATCACACACCTGCAAATGACTTTTACATACAATATATAGTAGTCCAACAATCCATATACAACCTATGTTGGGATAATGTTTGTAATGTATAGCATCTGTGGAAATATTTCTCTGAGATAAAATAAATAGTTTAAATTATTTACACGAACAAAGACGTATTAAATATTAATTGCTCTTACTTTATCACTAATTTATCAGAAAAAAAAATCAGGATTGCATTACACATGTCAAATATCAGCCTCTTAATCAGTGGTTTCCATCCTTTGTTGATGTAAATTACTTTATTTGGAGACATGGGTCATGTGTGAAAATTTTACTGAACTGCTGTTCATTTTACAAAAATCAATTCTTATTATCATTTGATCCTGTTGAGGCTGATAAAATACTGTGGTGCAAGATATATTTGGAAGCAGAAAATATATTATTGCTGACATGCAGTATATGTGTGGGTGAGTACACCATGTTCCAAATTATTATGCAAATGATATTTATCTCTGATTTTCCTAAATGGTCGGTGCAAACGACAGTCAGTATAATACAAGTCATCACCCATTAGAGTATACATCGAATTTTATTGAACAAACCTCCCAATGATAACAGTATATTCTTCAAAAATTAAAAAAACTCAAAATGCACTGTTCCAAATTATTATGTACAGTAGAGTTTCTAAACATTTTATATGTTTTTAAGAACTGAAAATGCTAATTTGTGGAATTTGCAGCATTAGGAGGTCACATTCACTGAAATAAAAAAGCTATTTTTAATCCAAAACATCCTAATAGGCCAAGTTACATGTTAACATAGGAACCCTTCTTTGATATCACCTTCACAATGCTTGCATCCATTGAACTTGTGAGTTTTTGGAGTTTCTGCTTGAATTTCTTTGCATGATGTCAGAATAGCCTCCTAGAGCTGCTGTTTTGATGTGAACTGCCTCCCACCCTCATAGATCTTTTGCTTGATGATACTCCAAAGGTTCTCTATAGGGTTGAGGTCAGGGGAAGATGGTGGCCACACCAAGAGTTTATCTCCTTTTATGCCCACAGTAGCCAATGACACAGAGGTATTCTTTGCAGCATGAGATGGTGCATTGTCATGCATGAAGATGATTTTGCTCCTGAAGGCACGTTTCTGCTTTTTGGAAGAAAGTTGTCTGTCAGAAACTCTATATACTTTGCAGAGGTCCGGCCCAAAACATGACTCCTCCACCTCCTTGCTGATGTCGCAGCCTTGTTGGGACATGGTGGCCATACACCAACCATCCACTACTCCATCCATCTGGACCATCCAGGGTTGCACGACACTCATCAGTAAACAAGACTGTTTGAAAATTATGTCTGGGCCCACTGCAACCGTTTCTGCTTGTGAACACTGGTTAGGGGTGGCTGAATAGTAGGTTTATGCATCACAGCAAGCCTTTGAAGGATCCTACACCTTGAGGTTCGAGGGACTCCAGGGGCACCAGCAGCTTCAAATATCTGCTGGTTTGTAATGGCTTTTTAGCAGCTGCTCTCTTAATCCGATGAACTTTCCTGGCAGAAACCTTCCTCAGTCTGCCTTTATCAGCACGAACACGTCTATGCTCTGAATCAGCCACAAATCTCTTCACAGTAAGATGATCACGCTTAAGTTTTCGTGAAATATCTAATGTTTTCATCCCTTGTCCAAGGCATTGCACTATTTGATGCTTTTCGGCAGCAGAGAGATCCTTTTTCTTTCCCATTTTACTTGAAAAAGTGGCCTGCTTAATATTGTGGAACATCCAGTTTTCCTTTAATTGGGCTCACCTGGCAAACTAATTATCACAGGTATCTGAGATTAATTTCAGTGATCCAAAGAGCCCTGAGACACAATACCATCAATAAGTTTCATTGAAAAACAAAAAATGTAATCTTTATTACTCTTAAATCCAATTTGCATAATAATTTGGAACATGGTGTATATCAGTAATAAAATGTCTCTATTCAAGCACTATATTTAAAAAAGTACCCCTGAAAATGAATATTCTCTGAGTCTGGCACATCAGAAAGATACATAATGTAAATTGCAGTGAAGCTAATCTTCTTACCGGTGGCTGAAGTTGTGAGTTATCTATTCCCTTGTAGTCCTCTGCCGTGTCACGTGACCAACACTCTGCCTCTCCAACTGACACAGCATCTTAGGTGTGGACAGGAAGTCCGTTTCTCTATCCATTCCTATGGGAGCCTCAAAGTCAATTTCATGAAGGATGAATAGAGAAACTTACTTCCTGTTCACACATCAGATGCTCTGTCAGTTGGAAAGTCAGAGTGTTGGTCATATAACACAGCTAAGGATCACAAGGGAGGAGATAAGTAAGAAGATTAGCTTCACTGCAATTTACATCAAGTATCTTTTTGATAGGTCAGACTGCAATTTACATAATGTACCTTTCTAACAGGCCAGAAATTCTATGAATAATTTTGAACGTGTTTTATAATGCAGTAAGATGACCACTAGAAAAATTACACATAAATATCAATTCTTAAAGGGGTTATCCCATGAATAATGTAAAAAATGAAAATCAGACATCATGCAGTACATGACAATCTCTTTCTTAACAAAGCTAGAACCAGCCCTGTACCTCACATGGATCCAGAGATCTCCCCATTCATTGCTCTTCTAGATTTATATCAAGCTGGCAGCTCAAGGGGAGTGTCTGTTCTGCAGAAGCTAAGGGGGCATGTCTCAGTTCTTCCTATCACAGCTCAAGAGTTAGCTGTAGGATAAAACTGAGCATGTGCGGCCATCTCAGTAAGCAGGACAAAGAAATAAGAAAAAAACAAACAGCAGGTGGCGCAATACAGGTACATTTTATTGAATAACTCAGTAGCTATGCAAAATTTTTAATTACATGCAATTACAAAAGTATTTAGATCCAGATGTTGGTTTAAAAACTGTAGAATATTTTTCATGGGACAGCCCCTTTAAAGAGGTTTCTGTAATATTGATGGCTTCTTTTTAGTATATTTCATCAGTCAGTATCAGATTGGTGTGGGTCCAACTCCTAGCATCCTCACAAATGAGTTGTTTGAATGGGCTTCTGGACGCTATAACAGACACTGGAATAAAATAGCTCCATATACTGGGTAGTCACCATGAACGGATTAGGTGAGTGACAGAAGCATTGCAATACTATTCACAGCCATTATCCTGTATATAGGGCTGTGTTGTTTTGGTGCCTGTTGTGAAGTGGAGTAGCCTGTTCAACCAACTAGTCGGGAGGATGACAAGAGTTGTACTCCCACTAATCTTACATTGATGACCTATCCAAAGGAATAGCTATCAATATTATAGCCTTGTATTACAGTATTACAATATTTCAGCACTTTAAAAAGGGTGTCTGCTTCAAGAGGAGTTGACGCCATAGCCACGGGGCTTCTGTAGTTCCACATAGTAGACAACCAGTTCTAATATCTGCGATCAGCAATAATGCCATTCGCAGACATTTAATCCCTATGATATCATGGTCAATTGGGACCACGTCATCAAAGACATCTTTCCCTGGATGTGATGCACTCCAGGGGCCTGAACAGCTTCCCCATGCTGAAATCCGGGAGGTCGTTTATTGGTAGTGATAGGCTGGAGGCTGCTAGAGGCTACAAGGCCTAACACAGGTATATTCTTATGGACGCTTGTAGACAGCAAAACTTTATAAAAATATACTAAATTTCCCATACACTACTGAATTAAATGACAGTAGTATATGAGGAAACGATCTAAAGATTGCATGGTTAGATCACCTAACCCCCTAAAGGGGGCTTAAAAAAGTTTAAAAATTGTTTAAAAATATAAAAAACATGTAAAAAATTCACCCCTTTAATCATAATAAAAATATAAATAATCAATAAAAAAATGAAATATCATTTGCAATGCTATGTCCGAAAATGCCCGAACTAACGCCATAACAGAAAAAAATCAAAATGTCTGTTTTGCCTTTTTTTAGGTCACTTTGCCCCCTGCAAAAAATTAATAAAAAGTGATCAAAAGTGATCAAAAAGCCATAATGGAATCACTGAGAACTACAGATCACCTCACAAAAAAGAGCAGTCAGACAGCTCCATAGATTAAATATGAAAAAGTTCTGGGGGTCAGAATATGGCGATGAAAAAAATTTATTTAAGCAAAAGAATAGGGAATGCCATAGAAATTAGACCAATAAAACTATGGTGGAATTGCTTTTTTTTCTGAATTCCACATCATTTGGATTTTTTTCTAGCTTTCCACTATATTGTATGCAATATTAAATGTTACCATTAGAAAGTACAATTTCCGAAATCATAAAACAAGCGCTCATGTGGCTATGTGAATAGAAAAATATAAAAGTTAGGGAATCAGGGAGTAAAAAACGGGAAAAAAACACAAAAACTCCATTTATAACAACAGCAATATAGTAATAAGTTTGCAGGGCTGTGAGGACATCACTGACTTTTGCCCTGTGAATATATCACAAGATTTCAGGATGCTAATAGTATAGGGAATAATCCATTAATATAGACTTTCTAAATTATCTGTTAGGCCTCTTTCACACGAGCGTGTCCGGATTTGGTCCGGATGCGTTCAGGAAAATCCGCACGCATCCGCACCAATCCGCACGCAATCGCAGTCAGTTTTGACTGCGATTGCGTACGTTCGTTCAGTTTTTTCTGCGCGGGTGCGAAGCGTTTCAATGCGTTTTTCACGCGCGTGAAAAAAAACTGAATGTTTACAAACAACATCTCTTAGCAACCATCAGTGAATCACGCATTGCATCCGCACTTGTGTGCGGATGCAATGCGTTATTCACGCAGCCCCATTCACTTCAATGGGGCCAGGGCTGCGTGCAAAACGCAGAATATAGAACATGCTGCGATTTTCACGCAACACAGAAGTGATGCGTGAAAAAAAACGCTCATCTGAAAAGACCTATTGAAATGAATGGGTCAGGATTCAGTGCGGGTGCAATGCATTCACATCACGCATTGCACCCGCGCGGAAAACTCGCTCGTGTGAAAGGGGCCTTAGAGATAACATGATATTAAAGGCGTTGGCCACTTTGAGTATGCAACACTGCCACAGTGAATACTGTCTACTGCGCAGCCCCTCCTACAACAAGTGATCAGAAACACTGCCACAAAAATTTACACAGGATAGGACCAGGGACATTAAATGAATAAGAAACCTATAATTCTGACAAAGTGGCCAACCCTTTTAAGTGTCAGGCCTCAATCATCCATTTCCATTTATTTCCTTCTCAACATGGTTTCAAGTTTTTTTGGAACTTCGGGTCCTAACCAAACTTTTTCAAAAATTTGGTGAACCTGAACCGAATCTTCAGTGATTCGCTCATCTCTACTTTGATGGTTTGTTCCATCCATTAAAGCATATGAATGTTAACCAAAGATGAAAGCTACTCACCAGGAGTGGCTCTTGTAATAATAGACCTGACAAGCCCCCTCCAGTATTACATCATAATTCACAAGCTATTCATTCACATGTCTAGCATGTTATGCTAAATTTGAAAAGCTGTATATGTAAGAGAAGTTTTACCCAAGATACAACTATATTTCAAGATCTTGCAAAACAGCACACAGGAGTGCAAACATGAGACACATGGAAATTAAAGACAGAAGATCTCCATGTTACAAAGAATATTCATAGAATAATCAAACACATTTGATTCTCAAATTATGTACGATAAACTGAAATGGAGGTAAGAGGTAGACACAGCAAACCACACAAGAATATAGTTGGAAACAAACACCATAATCAGAAAGCCCCTCAAACACCATGCATAATACTATTAGAGTTCCTACTTGTTGCAGAAGAGGGTGTGCTGCAACTGAGCAGCCAGTCGGCAGTGTTTAGGACAGTTATATTTTCCCCTGAGAATTGGAATTTAATAATAGTATATGTGTTAATATGTTTTATCTTATTGCATCCATTTTCCACCATCATTAACGCTACTGTTTTGCACTACTATAAACTCTCCACCGATATCATTATTATTAACATATATAGTATCCCAAATCAAATAGATTGAGATGGAATAAACCATAAAATGTATAATAAATGACAACTGAGAATCAAGTACAGTATATTATAGGTGAGACAAGAGGTAACTATAGACATATCTAATAATAATGAAGAAATGTAATTTTTATATAGAATTAGGATAATGAAAGTGAGGCTGGAGAGACACCTGGAGCTCAAGGATCTCTCATGTGACTTTTGATTCCTATACTTTGAGACCTAGATACCTGTCACTGTGTCCCACACCTACCCTGTTAGAAGAGAACAATCATAAATGTTTCTTGTAAGATGGAATTCTTTAGTGTTGATTTCTGATTGTTAGCAATACTATACATAGTAGGCTAAGCAGGATTGCAGGAACATATAGGAGAGATGAGCATTACATAGGAAAGTTTTGATGTCCGTAAAGTCGTAGCAATATCTATTCATATTATGACCAGTACTATGTGGCTGGCACGCTTTTAAAAGCTCACTGAGTTTTCAAAAAACTTTTGATATGTGAGAGAGACATATCAAAAGTTTTGATTAGTGGCGGTCTGAGTGCTAAGATCACCACTGATTGCTAGAACGAGGAGAAAGAAGTGGTTGCGTATTGCAATCTCTCTCCTCGTTGCAGGAGACTGGTTCAATAGAGTCTATGGGCCCATCTTGATTTCGTCCTCTGCAGCGAGGAGAGAGAGAGAGCGATATGCAAGCCACTGTCTCTTCTCATTCTAGGGATTAGTGGGGGTCTCAACACTCAGGCTCCCACTGGTCAAAACTGTTGATATGACTCTATCACATATCAAAAGTTTTTGTGAAAACTCAGTGACCCTTTAAGTGTTGTTAAGTGTGTTGATAAAGTTTTTGAGTGTGGAGAAAGTATGCTTTAACTCTTTCCCACAGATGGATATACCATTATGCCCAAAGGGTGTTATTCCTACCACTAATGGTAAACCCAGTGGATAGAATGTGCACAGCAGATATGTCCATGCCATCGTCATTAGAGAATGCTGACAGTAATTTCCAGCTGACATCCCGCTGCAGTAGGTAGGATTAGAGTTACATCCAATCTCAATAACAACCATGGCATGTAAAGAGTTTGTCAGAGAGAGGGTGCTTGCTCTGTCAAACCCAACAATCGCAGATGTGTTTTTATGGCAGACAGGAGCCAGACAAAGTTCCAGGTCTGCAGAGACATCTGCCTATTAGAGCATGCTAGTTTTACACTGACATGCAATAATGCTTTGGAATAACTATGTATGAGGAAGCATTAAAGGGGTTCTCCGGGAATTAAGAAAATGAAAATACGTAAATATTACTTTATTATAAATATATTCCCAAATAACTTTCATTAGTTATAATGGCTCGTTTTGTCTAGGGAGCAATGATTAGGAGAAACAAAATGGCCGCCGTCCTATCAGTCCACGCAAAACCTGTCCTAATCACACAGGAGGACAAGTTACTTCACAACACTGAGGTAAAGAGCTGCCTCATCCTCCTCTCTGCTCTGCTTGTCCGGGATTATGATCCTGACTACAGTTTAATTTGATATTTAGCTGAATCTTTGTGGGAATGGAGTTCATCAAGAGACATGAAGTACAGAGAGGACGGACAGGACAGACTGTGGTAATGGAGACTGCATACAAGAGCTGCTGCTCATTAGCCACATCTGCTCATGAACTCCATAACTACAGAGATTCAGCTGAAGTTCTTATATCTGACAAGTAGGAGAGGAGGATGAGGCAGCTCTTTTACCTCAGTGTTGTAAGGTAACTTGTCCTCCTGCGTGATTAGGACAGGTTTTGTGTGGCCTGATAGGACGGCGGCCATTTTGTTTCTCCTAATCATTGCTCCCCAGACAAAACGAGCCATTATAACTAATGAAAAGTATTTGGGAATATATTTATAATGAAGTAATATTTAAGTATTTTCATTTTCTTAATTCCCGGAGAACCCCTTTAAGCCAGAGATTGAACGATCACAACTTCTTGTCCCCTAGGAAGAGCAAAAGGTTAAAGGCTATGGATACCTTTTAGGTAATTTTTTTATTGCATTGGCTCTATTTTTGGATAAAAAAAATTTGCAATTGTTTTTTTTTTATTCTTTTGCTTCCTGTATTGTATACACTGCAAGTTGCTCATTCCCCTTCAGTGTGAAATTAAATCACCCAAATAAAATAAACTGAACGGGATTTTCATTTAAAAATCTCATTAAAAATTATATATATATATATATATATATATATATATATATATATATATATACACTTACTCTATCAGTATTGACTCAAAATGTTTTTTTTTTTAACATAAGCCATGTTTCTTTTCAGGACAGGACTGCAAGAAATGAATATATTTGGTGGTGACAACTGAAACATAGATTAAAGTTACTATGGCATGTTATTTATACTGTCTCAAAAGTAGAGTCAAAAAAGCCCAAAAAACAATAGCATACAGGCATACAGTAATTGAAGTTTTTTCCATTCCCGCCAAAAATGTACAAAAGTGAATGCATTATTTGTACCCCAAAATGGTACCAATAAAGAATTTTCCTCATCTTACAAAAAAAAGTTTAGTGTATGAGAAAATTGAGTTTTGTGTATTGAGTATGAGAAACTGAAAAAATTATAAGATTTGGCCTTGAAGGCCCATAATAGGCTGGTACTACAATTACAAGTTGGTTGGAAAATTGTTGAGGTTAACTTGTCAAGCTGATTTTAGCCAACTGTATAAATTACAACTTTTTAAATTTACAAAAATTGTTGCAAAGTAAAGGGGTGACAAGGAAAGTGGAGTAACATCTAAAGACAGATGTGTTTAAATAATTTTATACTTAAATAATTATTGGCATCATTAGGGATGCGCACTGACTTTCAGATCAAACTTGGTTATAAAACATAGGTAAAAATGTTATGCCAATTTAATGACTTATAGAAGAAGACGTACCTCCTGTACCATTTGTTGTGATGTTGCTGCTGCTAATATTTGACTTATCCAGCTTGGAGGCTGATGCATCACCACTTCCAACACGATTATGCGGACTTGCTAAGTCCTGCATTTCCATAGACCTGTTGGGAAAATATGTAGAAATTAGTAGTTATCCAGTGCCACATATGGGTGACCAACCTGTAAGCCAGTGTGACATTGAAGAGACTGATTTTGAGCTATTTATAACCCATTAAGCTGTGTACTGTAAAAATAATTGAGTCAATGGGATTTTCAGCAGTGAAAATTATAAGAAAAGGGCTCAGCATAAGAAAAATCGTAAAAAAAAAACAAAACACTGGCCAAAGCAGTGACTCACCACAGTGAGTGATTGGCTGGGCAGGTATTTCCTGGCATTTTTGTGTGTAGAGACTGGACCAGGAAGTATAGACCAGCAGGGATTTGATAAACATCAGAACATATGTGGCGGGATGAGGTGAATATTGCACCTTTTATTTTTTTAACTTAGTCTGTCCCATTTTCCCATAATTATTCACTACTGGAAAATCCCTTTGAGCATTGCAACCTCTGCATACATGTAGAATTACTGGACTTGTGAACCTCATTTACCTCCTATTTTAACTGTTCTGCAGAGCGCACATTTGGGAGGAATGTTGGCAATTAATTATTAATTATCAAGCCCTGCATTCTTCTTCAAAAAGTAATGGAATAGGGCTTTGTGACTTTTTGGGCTTATTTGTGCAAAAATGTTGCAACATTTTGCTTTTTTACACACTCACTCGAATTCTGAAAAGTTGGTTGGAAAATTGTTGTGGTTAACTTGTCAAGCTGATTTTACTGTATAAATTACAACTGTATAAATTACAACTTTTTAAATTCACAAAAATGGTTGCAAAGTAAAGGGGTGACAAGGAAAGTGGAGTAACATCTAAAGACAGATGTGTTAGACTTAAGGAATTATCAAACATCATGTAACATTTGACAAGTTTGGCACAAGTTACTGCAATACAGACTCCTGCTAAACTGACTTTAACAATTCCCCTCGTGATAAATCTCCCCCAATGTGTCTCCTAATGATAAAATAATTAGAAACAAAATCAGGATTGAGCATATTATAATTAAAATCAGCAGCAACTTTTAAAATATGTGCCAAAATGATTATGTGCATATATTTTCATCAATGCTGCTAAGTATAGTGTATTTGATTCTGATTTTATTGCTTCTTATTGTTTTAATAGAAAGAGATATATTAATGTAGGATCGTACTTTCTTTAATGTCAACTTTTTTGCCAACATTTTGTCTAGTCCTACTTTGTGCCTTCTCTTGTCATAGTCATTGACAAATTTTGGCACATTCTGTGGTCAAACTATACCAGCTTCAAGGTGGTTCTAAAAAGTGGTGTAAAATTCTGATACTAAAAACCTCTGTAGTGCATTATGTAGCAAATTGGCATCTTGTGGAGCAATCTTGAGACTGCCTTACATGCACACAAAAAAAATAAATAAATCACTTTTACAAAATCACAGGTCTGAAACTTGTAACAACCCAAATATATACTGGTTATAAATTTGACACAAAATAAAATGGTATAGACATAATATTCTGGTGGAATAAACTTATCTTAATACATCTGCCCCACTGTTTTAATGAATTAGAATTTAGAATAAAATACAATTTTCATTCTGAAACGCCTGGAAAGCTAACCTCCACAAAACTTTTAAAGGTTCCTTCAGCTTCTTTCACACGTACACCTGTAAAAATTGTACAGCAAAAACATAATTTCCTTCAGAATGTATAGAAGCACCCTAGCCTAATAAAAAGTACTGCAAATTGCAAAACTGCATATATCATTTTTGTTTTCTTTAAATTGATCTTTGTTTTTTGTCATGGATAAAATTCAAACTCATGAAATTCTTATTGAGGTCTCAGTCTCAGTCAGTAGCAATGCTATAGTATCCTGTAATCCATCAAAATGTTCCCCACTGCTTTTCATGGCACACAACCTGTGCATGCTTTATCTCATAAACTAAGCGTACCTGAAATGTCTGCAATTTTTCCAAGAAAAAAGATCAACATTCCGTATCTTACAACTGATATGAAAGTTAGCTTTGTGTGGAATCCTGCAAATTATATTTTCCCAAACATTATTCATTGAGGATTCATCTTTGTTATGTCAAGATGGGATTTGAAGGCACACACAACTCTTTTAGCGACAACCAACTTCCAGCAGAGTAATGGTGAATAATACCAGAAGCACAGCCATGAATCAGACCCATATCACTCAACATGAGTATATGTACAAGGCTTATTATTGAACTGTCTGGAATTTTGATCTGCACTGTGGAGTAAAAGCATAATGCATTCTGATTGTAGGGCAGGGCAAGAAGGCTTAAATTACAGAGAAAGGGGGTAATATTGGTTTTTGGGTGGCCTCACCCCAACAATTGTACAGTTAGGCTTATGTGGGTTACGGCTCTTTGCTTAGTTTGCCCCTGCCCTTCTTTTTGAAAATTTGCTCGGATCTTTCCTGTCCTGTTTCTTTTTGCTGAAATTATTATTAAACCTGAAAAGTCTCTAATCTGATATGTATGTGTTTTTATAAAAAGACAATAAATGGTACTATTGTGTTACCATGGATTGTTGCCTAAGTTGGTTTTACTTTTAACTGTTAAGTCACATTTGTTGTGGAGTTGATAAGCCAAACTTCGGTATCCAAATCCAGCTCACATATAATTAATAAACAAAATTTACTATTTAAAATCATGATAACAACAGGTCTCTCAATATTTTTATCATGTAATATTTTATTTTATAGATATATAAATTGTAAGCTCTTACGAGAAGTGCCCTCATTCCTCTTGTTATAATAATTAACTTGTCTGTTGCTATGTTATTTATGACTGTTGGTGCATGAACCTCTGAACTGTAAAGCGCTGCGGAATATGTTGGTGTATATAAATAAAGATTATTATTATTATTATTTTGAAGAAAAAACTTGGAGTCAGTACATTTTTACCAAATTTGACTCTACCCAAAACTGAGTTCAACTCCATGACCCTGATTCCACAGTGCTGCAGTAGTCAATAGAAGTATAAGGTCACTGAGTTTGGAACATCAGCATGCCACGAGGTAACCAAATTCTGCTCTCTGTATTCTGAACACAAAGTGCAGTACCTTAGAAGGACTACTGCAAAAGGTTAATTACGATTGAGAGTTAATGCAATGTCTACTGAGTCAAATATTGTGATTTGTTATGTACATACACTTAATGGCATTGTATGGACAACATATGGTTAATAACTTGGCAAGTTGAGTTAGGTTTTCAGGATACGTACTAGGTCTGTCCTTCTGAATGGTTATTGTTGAGGGAGTCTAGTCTCAAGCAGCCTAAAGGGAAAACGTGTCTGTTTAACCACCTGCATTACTAGTCCCAAGTTTAGAGAACCTTAATCTGTATCCTACAACTGCCCGGAAAGCACTCATACTACAAAAGTACTTTAGAGAGAAAGGCTAGATATTTAAGAAGGTCAAAAACTCGCAAGGCCGGCATTGGACACAAACAGAAATATATTGTGCACAACTAACAGGTCTGATCATTGTCTTCACTATCCATCAAAACCAGACAAGAACCTCAATACCAAGGTGTGCCCCAAAGGAAAAAAGAGAGCACCCTCCAGTGTTAACACTGCCCTAGGGACCTCAAGACTAGAGATCACTGCAGTGATGTGTGAGTATTACCACCACCCTCAGAGCCAAATCTACTTCTCCCATCCTCCACTCAGTTCTTCTGGGCCGATGCATAAAGCCTATATGAGGCCACATTTTTAGCATAACCCTAGCCTAATACTGTTTACTGTCCATATTATGAGCACAACCACAACTGAAAAATATCACATAAAGTGCCTAACGTACATGTTTTTGTGAAACTAAATGTAATCACATTTGTTTATATGGATTTTCCCCTTTAAACATATTGATTATGATTTTACAAAAATGTTAAGCAAATTCAAAAATGTGTATTTTTTGAAACATACAATGCAAATGACATTTTCACAAACTTCTTCCAAGTACCCTCCTTTTTGACTGCTTAATAGAGATGAGCGAGCATGCTCGTCTGAGCTTGGTGCTTGTTCGAGTATTAGGGTACTCGTAAGTGCTCGCTGCTCGGACGAGTATCTCGCCATGCTCGAGGAAATGGCATCTCCCGCATTTTGAATTTTTGGCACCTATAACTCAGCCAATCACTAGCCAGGAGACTCTGCGGTACCCCCCAGCATCACGTGGGGCCTTACATGTCGATAGCAGGGGTTGGCTGGCCAGATCAGGTGACCCTGGAATATACTAGTGACGTCCGGCGGTGCTCGGCTCAGATGCTGTCTGGATGTCGTTAGGGACAGATCTGCTGACTTTCAGGGAGAGTGTTAGGGCCTGGATTTAGTTCTCTGTTAGGCAGGAGTGATCTAAAAAGAACCCAACAGCCCTTCTAAGGGCTACAAGACACTTTTTTTTGTCTCCAGGCTGGGCTGGCTGGCACAAGTAGTGCAGCTATCGCCATATATAACAAACTTAGTTTTTTTTATTGTTTTATCTCAGTGATACAAATCCATTTCATACAGCTGTGTGGAACCATTCTGTGTGTCACAGTTCAGCTGTCCAGTCACCACAAACTACAATCCGTATTTTCTGTCCAAGTGACCCATACTGTACGTCACGTAATTAAAAAAGGTCTTTCTCTCTCACTGATACAGCTACATTAGAAAAATCTGAGTGCGACATTTTTCTGGGTTGCAGTGAAAATAGCCACAGTCAGCAGGGGCTGAGTTTCCTCTCAGATATATTCTGCAAGTTACGTTAAAAAAAATTTTAAAAAAAAATGTTTTTTTGTTGTTTTATCTCAGTGATACAAATCCATTTCATACAGCTGTGTGGAACCATTCTGTGTGTCACAGTTCAGCTGTCCAGTCACCACAAACCACAATCTGTATTTTCTGTCCAGGTGACCCATTCTGTACGTCACATAATTAAAAAAAGGTCTTTTGCTCTCACTGATACAGCTACATTAGAAAAATCTCTGTGCGACATTTGTCTGGGTTGCAGTGAAAATAGCCACAGTCAGCAGGGGCTGAGTTTGCTCTCAGATATATTCTGCACGTTACGTTAAAAAAAAATTAAAAAAAAATGTTTTTTTGTTGTTTTATCTCAGTGATACAAATCCATTTCATACAGCTGTGTGGAACCCATCTGTGTGTCACAGTTCAGCTGTCCAGTCACCACAAACCACAATCCGTATTTTCTGTCCAGGTGACCCATTGTACCCTGACCCTGTACGTCACGTAATTAAAAAAGGTCTTTTGCTCTCACTGACACAGCTACATTAGAAAAATCTGAGTGCAACATTTTTCTGGGTTGCACTTAAGCAGAACCAAGTCTGCCTAATCTAATAGTTTCAGTGCAATTGCGCCATACTGCACGGTACGTAATAAAATACATAATTTTGCTCTAACTTATCAACCTATATATTAACTTGTTCAGATTGAACAAGTTTGTGGGCTTCAGTACAGCAGGACCATTTTTTTTTTTGGGTATTAAATAATACACTTATATACAGAAAATGTTGAACCTTAGGTCTAAGGGTCGAGGACGAGGGCGTGGGCATTCAATTACTGCAGGGGGCAGAGGCCGTGGTCCTGGGCAGGGTGAGACAGTACCTGCTGATGAGGGAGCAGGGGAACGCCGCAGAGCTACACTCCCTAGCTTCATGTCTCAACTTACAGGGACACGTGGTAGAGGACTGTTGAAACCACAATAGTGCGAACAGGTGATGTCGTGGATTGCGGACAATGCTTCAAGTAATTTGTCCACCAGTCAGTCTTCCACGGAGTCCACCCACGTTACCCAAGGGAGCACTCCTCTGGCTCCTCCACCTCAACCTCCTTCCCCCCAGTCTGCCCCCTCCCAGGAAAATTTGGAATGCGATCCGGCATACTCTCAGGAACTGTTTTCTGGACCCTTCCCAGAGTCACAAACCACTTCTCAGGTTGCTGCTGACCTCTTTCCCGATTCTCAAGTTTTTCAACTGTCGCAGTCTGTGGGTGATGATGATGATGACAATGTTGACTTAGTGGAAGAAGTGTGTAAAGAGGTGTCGGACGATGAGAAGACACGGTTGTCAGACAGTGGTGAAGTTGTTGCCAGGGCAGGAAGTCCGAGGGGGGAGCAGACTGAGGAATCAGAGGATGATGAGGTGACTGACCCAAGCTGGGTTGATAAGACGAGTGAAGACAGTGCTTCTGAGGCGGAGGCGAGTGCTGCACCAGAACAGGTTGGAAGAGGCAGTGGTGTTGCCAGAGGGAGAAGCAGGGCCAGAGCTGGTGCATCAGCAGCAACTGTTTCACGTAGTGAAGCTCCCGTGGCGAGGCCTAGATGTTCGCAAGTCTGGAGGTTCTTTAAAGAAAGTGAGGATGACCGACGGACTGTGGTGTGCAACCTGTGCCACACCAGGATCAGCAGGGAGGGGTGCCACCACTACTAGCCTAACCACCACCAGCATGCGCAGGCATATGAGTGCTAAACACCCCATTTAATGGAACCAAGGCCGTTCACCTCCTGTGGGTCCCACCACTGCTTCTTCCCCTGTGTCACTCACTGCCTCTGCTAGTCAACCCCCTGCCCAGGACCCCGACACGAGCGCCTCCCACCGGAAAACCACACCTTCGCCTCTACAATCCTCCACATCGTCCACCAATGTGTCCCTGCGCAGCGTTCAGCTGTCTTTACAGCAGACGCTGGAGCGCAAGAGGAAATACAGTTCCACCCACCCACATGCCCAAGCCCTCAATGTCCACATCTCCAAATTGCTGAGCCTGGAGATGCTGCCCTATAGGCTGGTAGAGACCAAGGCCTTTCGCAATCTCATGGTGGTGGCTGCCCCTCGGTATTCGATCCCCAGCCGTCACTATTTTTCCCGATGTGCCGTCCCAGCCCTACACCAGCACGTGTCACAGAACATCATCCGTGCCCTGACCAACGCTGTTTCTGAGAAGGTCCACCTAACCAGGGACACGTGGACAAGTGCTGCCCGGCAGGGAAACTATATATCACTGACGGAACATTGGGTTAACTTGGTGGAGGCTGGGACCGAGTCTGACCCTGGGGCCGCTCATGTACTGCCCACACCGAGGATTGCGGGGCCTACCTCGGTCACGGTCTCTCAGACGTACTATGCCTCCTACTCCGACCCCTCCTCCTCCACCTCCTCCTCCAAATTACCATCCATGGGAACGGCACCTTCAGTCGTTAGCTCTAGGCGCAGCAGCAGTGCCGTGGCTAAGCGCCAGCAGGCGGTGCTCACACTGCTGAGCTTAGGTGACAAAAGCACACTGCCCAAGAACTATTACAGGGCATCACGGCGCAGACAGATATGTGGCTGGCACCGCTGAACCTCAAGCCAGGCATGGTTGTGTGTGACAACGGCGTAACCTGGTGGCAGCTCTGCAACTCGGCAGACTGACACATGTTCCATGCCTGGCCCACGTGTTAAATCTCATAGTTCAGCGGTTCCTCAAGACATACCCCAATCTGTCTGATTTTCTCACCAGGGTGCGCCACATCTGTGCGCATTTCCGCAAGTCGACCACAGATGCTGCCACTCTCAGGGCAGCGCAGCGCCGCCTACAACTGCCCGCTCACCGACTGTTGTGCGACGTGCCCACAAGATGGAATTCGACATTAAACATGTTATCCAGAGTTTACCAGCAGCGCAGAGCGATTGTAGACTGCCAGATGTCAACTTCCACCAGAACTGGTAGTCAGGTCAGTCAGATTCCTCAAGTCTACAATGAGGAGTGGACGTGGATGTCTGATATCTGCCAGGTGTTGAGCAACTTTGAGGAGTCAACACAGATGGTCAGCAGCGATGCCGCCATTATCAGCCTCACCATCCCGCTGCTTTGCCTGTTGAAAAACTCACTGCTCAGCATGAAGTCGGAAGCTTTGCACTTGTCACAAGAGATGGTGGCGGAAGATACGTCGCTTGATAGCCAGAGCACCCTCCGGTCTGTTTCTCAGCACGTATCAGAGGAGGGGGATGAGGATGAGGAGGAAGAGGAGGAGAATGTCGGCGAGGCAGAAGAGGGTACCAATGCTCAGTCCTTCTTAACTCTTGAGCGTGTATGGGCCGAAGAGGAGGAGTTGGACGAGGAGGAGGAGGAAATGGAGAGTCAGGCCAGTGAGGAGAGGGAATTCTTGCGTGTTGGGACTCTGGCGCACATGGCAGACTTCATGTTATGCTCCCTATCCCGTGATCCTCGCGTTAGAAGAATTTTTTCAAACACCGATTACTGGGTGTTCACTCTCCTGGACCCACGGTACGAGCAGAACCTTTCCACTCTCATCCCTGTAGAGGAAAGGAGTATGAGAGTGAATCAATATCAACAGGCCCTGGTGCACAAGCTGAAACAATCCTTCCCATCTGACGCTGCTAGCGGCAGAGGGAGTGGTTCTGTGGGCCAAGTAGCGGGGGAGAGGAGGCGAGCAGGCAGCTTGTCCAGCACTGGCAGGGGAACGCTCTCCAAGGCCTTTGCCAGTTTTATGTCACCCCAGCAAGACACTGTCACCTGTCCCCAGTCTAGGCAGAGTAGGGGTGAGCTTTACAGAAAGATGGTGAGGGAGTACCTAGCTGACCATACCAACGTCCGGACCGATCACTCTGCTCCATACAACTACTGGGTTTCAAAGCTGGACACGTGGCCTGAACTGGCGCTGTACGCCTTGGAGGTGCTGGCCTGCCCTGCGGCTAGCGTGTTGTCAGAGCGGGTATTCAGTGCAGCTGGTGGCGTCATCACCGATAAGCGTACACGCCTGTCAACTGACAGCGCTGACAGGCGGACGCTTATTAAAATGAACAAAGCCTGGATTTCACCGGAATTCAAATCTTCTTCGGGGGAAAGCAGCTAAAGATTAACTTTACTTATGTATCCGATTCCTCCTCTCTACTTCTCCTCCTCCTTGTCGTCTTTGCCTAATGCTGACCCAAAAAACGCAATGTTTTAGAGGGCCAACTGGTACTCATTTACGACAATTTTTCCGGGGGGCCCCCTACAGGCCCTCTCTCCAAACAATTTTTCTGGAGGGCCACCTACAGGCCCTCTCTCTAAACAATTTCTCCGGAGGCCACCTACAGGCCCTCTCTCTAAACAATATTTCTGGACCCCCCCTACAGGCCCTCTCTCCAAACAATTTTTCCAAAGGGCCACCTACAGGCCCTCTCTCTAAACCATTTTTCTGGAGGGCCACCTACAGGCCCTCTCTCTAAACAATTTTTCCTGAGGGCCCCCTACAGGCCCTCTCTCTAAAAAATTTTTCCGGAGGGCCACCTACAGGCCCTCTCTCTAAACAATTTTTCCGGAGGGCCCCCTACAGGCCCTCTCTCCAAACTATTTTTCCGGAGGTCCACCTACAGGTCCTCTCTCTAAACAATTTTTCCGGAGGGCCACCTACAGGCCCTCTCTCCAAACAATTTTTCCGCAGTGTCAACTACAGACAGTGTAAAACAATGTTTCAGGAGCGTCAAACAGACAGTCCAAAACAATTTTTCAGGAGGCACAAGTACCGACATTTAAAAAAAAAAATTTTGCTGAGGGTACTCCGAAAAGAAAAAAAATTTTGGAGGCTCAACAAAAGCCATTTCACTGCATTCTCAGTTGGACAAAGTCATTGGTGGTGTAAACGCCATGCTGTGTCAGGCTACATTTTTGGGTGCTTCACCAGCTACCGCATACTAACTCAGTCACTTTGTTGTCACCGCCGCCATACAGGGCCACGAAAAATGTTTATGTGGTTCGCCTGCTCCCGCAGTGTCACTCGGTCACTCTGTTGTCACTGCCATGCTGCGTCAGGCTAAATTTTTGGGTGGCTCACCTGCTACCTCATCTAACTTGGTCACTTGTTGGTGTCACCGCCATGCTGTGTCAGGCTTATGCCTGCATCGTGTGGCTGGGGATAGGAGAGCAGTGCCAGCATGGGCATGGTGATGGACCTTCGTTGTACCTAGTTGGATGCTTCCCTAACATGTGATGTGCATGTGCCTCGCCTTTCTTGGTCTGGGCGAGCACAATTCCCATTAGGGTAACCACCAGGCTGTTGCAGGAGAATTTGGGGTTATGGTGGGATTAGGCAGCCTCAGAGGCATCCATGCATGCTGCCCCTGCTGTTTCCTGTCCATTTCCGTGGTGTTTCCATCATTTTCTGATGTTTCCAGGTTTTTACCCAGCCTTCCCTAGGCAGAGCCTTGGTCCCCTGCAAAAAATGCTCGAGTCTCCCATTAACTTCAATGGGGTTCGTTACTCGAAACGAGCACCCGAGCATCGGGAAAAGTTTGTCTTGAATAACGAGCACCTGAGCATTTTAGTGCTCGCTCATCTCTACTGCTTAACCTTCTCAATAGTTCTTTTTAACCGTCAGTCTCATGGTTTCTCCAGACTACTGGTCCCAAATGCCACAGATATTTGGTTCCTTTAAGCTGCTCACACATGAACTGACAGCCTTTAACTAACTCACTCTACAGGGAAGAGCCAAGCCCAGGGGTTAGGGCCCACCTCTATCTCCAGGGGATGGAAATTAACCTAATGATTCAGCCTAACACTGAGTGCAAGCAACAGAAGAACAGTTTAAAATGAAATAAAACTACAAAACATCAGGTACATATGTGACACTGTTTGATCATTTACCAGTAGCCCACTGAGTCACTGTAAAATCAATTTATGGGTTTGTATGAGTTTGTTTTTCTATAAACAGCACTAGAGATGAGCAAATATGCAAAATTTTATTAGCTGAACATTCGACAAACTTTTACTAAGATTCGTATATTCGACGAATAGATTCGTTGAATTTGCGTACAAAATATACATATTTATATGGCTATTAGCGAACATTCACGCACTAATAACGAACGTTCAGGTAAAAAGATACGCAACCTCTTGAAACACGTATGCATAAGCGAACAAAGTGCGTACGAAAATGACGGGCTTTGCTGGAGAGGAATGGTGGAGCAGGAGAAATGCTCTGAGTCTGACCCCTGGCTTCATATGGATACTGTATCAGCAGATGACAGCAGATCATCCGGCTGAGACTAAGATGAGCGTGCCATCCATTCCACTACCTCATCCACTTTCTCCTCCACTACAATTTTGCACCTTGTTGGGTTAGCCTGGTGGAACAACGGCCAAGTATTACGAATTCTACTAGTAGATGCTCCGGCTACAGGTCCTTTGGCACTTCTCCTTTTTTTTAGAGCTCGAGGTCTGGCTCTAACTGGACCCCTTTTGCTTATCCATTCCAGACATTTTTCAATTCACTCTGTGGCCCTGCAGCTGGTCTTTGTCCCTGTATCTCCCTATCTCTCCCTGTCTCTCTCTCCCTGCCTGATTAATTACTAGGCCTGAAATGGCCCTGCACTTGCTCTGCAGTATCCCTGATATGTATAATATGGATTCCCAGAGCAATTACACCCTAATTTTCACAAAACAGGTCTCAGAGTCTCAGAACTTCACACACAGTACTTCTGCTCATCTCAGCAGTCACAGCAGAAGTAATGCATCACTGGCTAACTGAGCCTGACCCAATCAGAGCAAGCCCTGCCCACTAGGTCAGGTGACCGCTTTATTCCCGGGCTTTTGCACACGATAAACGAACTAACAGTAAAATTTCGCTAATGAATTGAATTCTTACGCAACAGTAACTTATATGTAGCAATAGCGTATAATTTATAGGACAAACTACGTATAAATGTGCTAAACAGCACCACATATGTCCACTTGTTATTACAACCAGTCAATAAGTTTGCTGCCAGGCAGATCCTGTTAGGACGCACCCATTATAATTAGAATAAGTGAGCAATAGTGGCAAAACAAAGGCAAAAAAGGCATTATAAAGTAAAATATATGACATAGAATGTCATAAAATGAGATAAAATAAGCTCACCTTCTAATGTTTAGGCAGAATGCTAATATAATGCATGTAAATATACATCACTGGTCGGTGCTGCGGGCACTAATGTAACTATAGGGGTCGCAGCGGTCGCAGTTGCAACCGGGCCCCTAAGCCCTCTGGGTCCCCCTTGACAGTGGTGCTCTACTTTTCCCTTTATAAGATGCAGTGCATCTGATGCTGCAGGAGGTCATGTGACTGCAGTGCGGGCCCTGAGAAGAGGTGAGAGCCGGGGAGAAAGCCTGACAGGTAGAGGAGCGACAGAGCAGAAGAGGTAACTTTGTTTATTTTATAGTCTGATCTGAGGTCTGATTGGGGCCTGAAGGGTCAGATTAGGGGCCTGAAAGGTCTGATTGGGGGTCTGAAGGGGCTGATTAGGGGTCTGAAGGGTCTGACTGGGCGTCTAGAGAGGTCTAATGGGGGTCTGCTGGTCTAATGGGGGTATGATTGGGGGTCTGGAGGTCTAATGGGGGTCTGATTGGAAGTCTGGAGGTCTAATGGGGGTCAGATATGGGGGTTTGGGGGTCTAATGGGGTCTGGAGGTCTGGTCTGAGGTCTAATGGGGGTCTGGAGGTCTAATGGGGGTCTTATATGGGGGTCTGGAGGTCTAATAGGGGTCTTATATGGGGGTCTGGAGATAGGGGGGTCTCATCTGGGGTTTGATATGGTGATCTAATCTGAAAGGTGAAGGGTATAGTTTTTCTTTGTGGTACCAGTATTTTCAGGGGGACTGTTTCTGCAGTATAGTATTGGGGGGGTGCAAGATGGGGTGTTGGGAAGGTGAGTAGATGATGGAAAAGTAGGAAAGTAAGATGTCTGTTTGTTAAACTCTGCAGAGACAAGGCTGAAAGAAGTCACCATGGCGGTCTGGTCTGACAAGAGTGAAAAGGAAAGAGAACGTCTAGAACAGAAGTCACTGGATTTAAGAGATACATATGTGGGGATGTATGACCCAGTATGTTCTGTAGTGCTGTATGTAATGTTTTCCAAGTATGTCTATACACTCCCAGCGCCGTACATGTACGGCGCTGGGGCGATGCGGGCACATGGCGCCCGCTCGCAAGTGCGGCGGGCGTCATGGCCGGCAAGTCTCTGCTGTTTCTAACAGCAGAGACTTGCCGCTACTTAAGTTGATCGGCGGCGTCTTGCTGGGCGGTTAGATGCTAGTTGCGTCTGAACCCGGAAGCGTTCGCTTCCGGGTGGTGTACAGACACCCCGTGTGGCCAATCTGGGTGTCTGTACACCATATGAAAACTGTAATCCTCGCTGGTGAGGATTACAGTTTTCAAAGTACAATTCTTATTCCGGCCACTAGATGGCAGGCCAGGATGAGAGATGAGCAATTCTTGGATTTATCTGAGTCTAGAAAATCCCTGATTGCTCATAAAGAAAAAAAAAAAAGCCACAATATATCAGCTCATATTTGACCTTTCAAATAGTCAAAAAAAAATTTTTTAAAATGTAAAAAAAATATATAAAAAATAAAAAAGATATGAGTTCAAATCACCCCCCTTTCCGTATAATTAAAAAATAAATACCTAAATAACAATAAATATAGACATCATGGGTATCACCGTGACCGAAAACACCCGTACTTTTAAAATATATAAAAAAAAAATTCCAATACGGCGAATTGTGTGGCGGAAAAAAGCGTCCAAATGGCGATTTGCCGTTTTTTGTCGCTTTTTTTTTCTAAAAAAAATTAAATAAAAAGTGATCAAAAAGTCATACACACCCCAGAATGGTATCAATAAAAACTTCAGATCGCCCCGCAAAAAATGAGCCCCGATACAGCTCTGTACACATAAATACCAAAAAGTTATAGGGGTCAAGATATGACAAGGGAAAAAAAAAAAAAAGGGCAACTTTCTAATTATTTTATCACTATCAAAACGGAGAAAAAACTATACATATTAGGTATTGCCGGATTCGTACTGACCATTAGAATGAAAGTAATGGGTCAGTTTTAATGCACATCGAACGCTGTAAATAAGAAATAGAACTGTAGCGGAATAGCGTTTTTTTTGCAATTTCACCTGAAATTTTTTTTCCCACTTCCCACTACACCATATGCAATATTAAATGGTGGCGTTGGAAAGTACAACTTGTCCCGCAAAAAACAAGCCCTCATACAGCTATGTGAACAGAAAATTAAAAGCGTTATGGCTGTTGAAGGCAGGGAGCGCAAAACGAAAATGCATAACCGAAAAAACCTCCGGGAGTGAAAGGGTTAAAGGGGTTTTTTTTGTTTTTTTTTTGTTTTGCACGAGCGCTGCCTTCTCTGCTCTGTTTACTGCTCATCACTGTGATGGCTGCGGCGAGCAGGTGGACAGAGCAGAAAAGGCTGCTCTCATATGAGCGCTGCCCTCTCTTCAAACAGCTGAACGTCTGGGTTTCAGAGGACCCCGGCCGATCGGATATTGATGACCTATCCTGAGGATAGGTCATCAGTAGTAAAAAGAGGACAACCCCTTTAACAATAGAACTGGAGGGAAGGGGTTAGGTTTAGAATTTGGCATGGGGGAAGTGTTCCAATATTTGCCACGGGCAGCAGAAAAGCTAGGTGCACCAGTGCTTAGTGGGTGGGGGACAAGCTGAACTCTTGCACCAGGGCCCATGAGCCTTTAGCTACGCCCCTAGCTGCGGTTGTCATACAGTAGATCCTTAACAATATGATGCCAACCATCAGGAGGAGAAAACCAAGAACTGGCAGACATTTTTACAAGAAGAGGATTCAACTGTGATCTTTCTGAAACCTCTTATATAACACAATACGTTTCAGAGTTCTAAGACTACTCATTTGTGGTTGTTATTGTGTCATTTCTAAGTCTGTCTTTGCTTTGCGTGTCTGCACCAAATTTATGAAATGGTACACCTTAATAATATATTTGGCATGAGTGCAATGTTGTTTACACTTATATGTGTAAAAGGAGACAAGGGAATGGTGTGGCATGGAGATTCGCAAAAGTCGCACATAGTAAATGTGTCATAATCTAGGTCTAATTTCACTTTTGTCCCTTAACCCCTTGGCGCATTTGGACATAACTGTACGTCCAAAATGCAAGTAAGCTGCGACATTTGGACGAACAGGTACGTCCAAACTGCTTACCGGGACTGTCACACTATAAAGTGTCACAGCCCCGGAGTCTCCGCTCTCCCGGAGAGGAGAGACCTCGGGGAAGCCGGCAAGGGACCAATCAGAGTGGTCCCTTGCTGGCAAGCGCTCCGATTGGTTAGTCTCTGCATACTAACCAATCGGTGCGCTCCATTTAGAAAAAAAGCTGGTTTCAGGCTGTGATCTCCATGCTGGAGATCACAACCTGAAGACTGGCCAGAATGCTGTGCCCCCGGGGGTAAGTGGGCCCCCCCTTTGCCTCCCCCTTGCCTCCATTGCCCCCCCTCATGCCTTCGTTCCCCACCGCTGCGCTGTATTTTATGACGGCAGCGACTCACGAACGGAATGTAATTACAGCTCACACTCGGCTGCTACAGCTGAAATCGGTGCTGGCACTGATTTCAGCTGTTTAACCCCATAGATGCTGCGGTCAATAGCCGCCCGCAGCATCCATGGGGTTAAGAGGGAGGGAGCTCCCTCTCTCTGCCATCGGGCCGCCACTGCTGCAGTGGCAGCGGCCCGATGGTTACCATGGCAATCGGACGCTTTACAAAAGCGTCCTGGCTGCCATGTACCTAAGGCTGATTAGACCCTCAGGGTCTGATCAGCCTTAGTGTAGCACTGATACAGTACATTGCAATACATGACTATTGCAATGCACTGTATAGCCATCAAGCCCACTGGATCTTCAAGATCCAAATGGGTCTTGATAAATTAAAAAAAAATGTAAAAAGAAAGTAAAAAAAAAAGTGCAAAAAGAAAGTAAGTAAAAAAAAAGTTTAAAAAAATAGTAAAAAAAAAGCGCCCTTTTTCCCAAATTAAGTAAAAAAAAGTAAAAAAAAAAAAAAAAAAGAAAAAGTACACATATTAGGTATCGCCGCATCCGAATTGACCGTCTCTATAAAAGCATCACATGGTCCACCCCGCCAGGTGTACGCAAATTTTTTTGAGCCCCTAGCTGAGACAATTGCCCAAAAAATAAAAAAACTACAGCTCTCTGACTATGGAGACACTAAAACATGATTTTTTCTTGTTTCAAAAATGATATTATTGTGTAAAACTTAAATAAATAAAAATAAGTAGACATGTTAGGTATCGCCACGTCCATAACAACCTGCTCTACAAAAATATTGCATGATCTCTCCCCTCAGGTGAACACCGTAAAACATTAAAAATAAAAACTGTCTAAAAAAAGCCATTTGTGTCACATTTCATCACAAAAAATTTAATACCAAGCGATCAAAAAAGCGTATGCCCCCAAAAATAGTATCAATCTAACCGTCATCTCATCCCACAAAAAATGAGCCCCTACCTGAGACAATCGTCCGAAAAATAAAAAAAACTACAGCTCTCTGACTATGGAGACACTAAAACATGATTTTTTTTGTGCTTCAAAAATATTGTGTAAAACTTAAATAAATAAAAAAAAGGATACATATTAGATATTGCTGTGTCCGTAACGACCTGCTCTATAAAAATATCACACAATCTAACCTGTCAGATGAATAAAAACAATGCCAAAACTGCTAGTTTTTGTTACCTTGGCTCACAAAAAGTGTAATATAAAGCTACCAAAAATCGTATGTACCCTAAAATAGTACTAACAAAACTGCCAATTTATCCAGTAGTTTCCAAAATGGTGTCAGTTTTTTGGAGTTTCCTACTCGAGGGAGTGCATCAAATGTGACATGGCAACTTAAAATTTTTCCAGTGAAATCTGCCCTGGCGTTCCTTTCCTTCTGCGCCCTGCCGTGTGCCTGTACAGCAGTTTACGATCACAAATGGTGCATTACTGTAAACTACAGAATCAGGGTAATAATTATTGAGTTTTGTTTGGCAGTTAACCCTTGCTTTATTCTAGGAATAAAATGATTTATGTGGAAAATCTGCCAAAAAAAGTGAAATTCGGAAATTTTGGCTACATTTTCCTTTAATTATTGTGGAACACATAAAGGGTTAATAACGTTTGTAAAAATCGGTTTTGAATACCTTGAGGGGTGTAGTTTCTAAAATGGGGTCATTTTTGGGTGGTTTCTATGATGGAAGACTCACAAAGTGACTTCAGACCTGAACTGATCCTTAAAAAGTGGGTTTTGGAAATTTTGTGAAAAATTTCAATATTTGCTTCTAAATTTCTAAGCCTTCTAACGTCCCAAATAAAATGTAATTTTCAAAATGATCCAAACCTGAAGTAGACACATAGGGAATGTAAAGTAATAACTATTTTTGGAGGTATTACTATGTATTTTAAATTTGGAAATTTGGAAATTTGCTAATTTTTCTAAATTTTTGGTAAATTTGGTATTTTTTTTATAAATGTATAGAATGAAATATTTTGACTCAAATTTGCCACTGTCATGAAGTACAATAAGTGATGAGAAAACATTCTCAGAATGGCCGGGATAAGTAAAAGCGTTTTAAAGTTATCACCACATAAAGTGAGACATGTCAGATTTGCTAAAAATGGCCTGGTCCTTAAGGCCAAAACAACCGGCAGCGTCAAGGGGTTAAATCATAGACCACTTTTAAAAATTTGACCAAAAGTCACAAAACAAATGCCACAATGGACATGACTTGCAACATTTTTAAGCCAAAAAACTGACTTGATAAAAAAAATTACCTGAAATGGACTCCTGTGTCATTGTCACTGACTGTATTTGATCCCATTTTGCCTATACTATAGAGATAATCTCACAAGGGATTGACTTCATGAGACAACCCTTTTAAATCTAATTACATCCATTTTGCCTTTTATTTGACGTATTGTACATTATGTATCATTTTATGGTAAAGCACAAATTCACTACAAAACTACATTATATATATATATATATATATATATATATATATATATATATATATATAGTAGCCTCACACATTTCATGTTTATGGGAAGTGGATACCTCTATTCTGCCTATTATTATTCTATAGGTACTTTGATTTTGGAGCAAAGTATTTAGTTCAGGATTTATTCACGTGTCTGACAAATAAGTCAATTTATTTCTTCCTAGCAGCACATAATATGGTAACAGGCTAAAATTAATATACTGTAGATAGTAGATCTCCTAAAGAATACACACAAGCATGCTTTAGTCCAAGAATGAGAAAAATAAAGCTCTGTTATATTATTAAGGTACTTTGTAAAGGTTGCATGAAAATGCTAAATTTCACAGACACTCCATTAAATGCCTAATTTTATCACTTCACAGCTCTGGATTTGAATAGAGGGCCACATGTGTTTGCTTTCAAAGCAGTTTTTTCGACTACTCTGGAAGGGAAGGCTATGCATATAGGACCTTCTAAAGCAATGAAAGATTTTATTTTACCTTTTTAAAATGGCATGTTTTTCCTAAAATGAGTGAGGAGCAAAACATAAAGCACCTAGGAGAACAAGGCCATACAGACAGCCCATCTGCAATTCAACCACATGAAAGACCCATGGGCAAATTCAAAACCATTAACAGAAGTGCCAGGAAAATCTGCCAAAGAGCCAGATGCTGCTAAGCATTGAACGATATCTTCCACAGGTTGTCATCTGAATCCTCTAATTACTAGTTAGAGGGAGAAAGTAAGAAGAATCAGATGATTCATGTACATGGGAACTGTACAGACACATCAATAAGAATGAAGCCCGAAATTGGTGGTTTCAGCCCTCACAATATGGCACTGTTAACGTCCAGAATTTTACAACTTCTGACCATAAAAAGCATGATTCAAATGGCATACTCAGTAATAAGTTTCCATGATGAATACTAAATACGACTCCAGCTGATGTAAAACCACAACTCTCAGCATACCCTAACATCCACATGTCATTTCAATTTTGCCACAGCTGGAGAGTACAGGTTGAAGACTATGGTTTTATACTATCCCATCCATGATCGCTAATTCAAAATATGTCATTCCGGAGCAAGATTCTGTGGGTTGGTGGTGATAACATAAAATATAATACATTTTAACAAATCGGGTTGACATTGAAAATGACATATATTATAAACAAAGGCAAAATATGAAACAGAAACAGACATTACCACTTGCCATATATAATACTGGTGTCTTCTTTTGTAGCAGAGGGATCCTTGTTCCCCTTAAACACAAGTGTCTGTGTGCAACTGCTACCTCTCCTGCTACCCAAACTATACCAACGGGCATAGCACATAAAAAGGCTTGCATTTTCATATTAACCCACTGGCGATATACACTAGAAACTAGTAATCATCACCTTGCACCTTATATTTGCTGCACTGTGATCACTGGATATGTAATTTTGATGTCCCAAGGAGATAGGGCAGTTGTCAATCAAAGCTTCCCCTAATGGGAGATCACAGGCGAAATGGTTAAGAACTCACACCCATCTACCAGTGTGTTTGACCTGCTATGTCCATTCTGCTTTGAAAAATAAGCACTGAAATATCAATGTGTTGTAAGACAGTAAGACATAGTAGAAACTCTTCTCTCATAACGCAGGTTATAAAACAAAAAGAGCTAGATTTGCCAGGATATTTTTTCCTCTCCATTAACGACATCCTGAAGTTCTTAAACTGGAGTGGAGAGGGAGAGTGTTGACATGTGCACACTTGCAGCATATTTCTTATGTGTGAGACTGCAAATGGCAAATCATTCTTAGGATACCTTTACCGTGGCTAAAGTAAGGAGCAGAGTCAAATCTCAGACAGCCCACATACACAGTCTGTTTCTGCCCCAATGCTACCAGTCCAGTGAGAATTAAAACATCCAGTAAAGACATTAACATAAAAAGTGTTGTCCAGGATGTCCAAAAAGCAACTAAAAGCACTGACACTAATGTACTTTCTGCCTTAATGCAAGCTGTGAGCTAAGACCTTGGGGACTGCACTGTGTGGATGGGTTAATCTATTCTGTGCTACATTTGTCATTTACTGTTTCCTTTATATACTATGATTACTCGCTACTCCATAGATTTACCTGGTCAATCATGGAGGCACATTTTTAAGTGTTCTAGAAATTCATATTTTAAATTAATGTTAAATGTACAGTTAATTTTATCAAGCCTTAGGATTAGTATTATTATTAGTAATAGTAGTAGTAGCAGTAGTTGTAACCACAGGAGTAGTTGTATGAGTTTTATATTTACAATGTAACCTTGTAGTACAAGAAGAGTCAGATTGGCACAAACCAGGACCAATAGATTCTTGTTCCTGACTCTATTAAAAGTAGACATGCACATATTCTGTAAAGCTGGAGTGTGGACCGCAGTAACATTTCCTGCTGTACAGGGTCAATTTTAATGAAAAAAAAAGTAGGTCCAGGCCACATAAAACTGCCATATAGTGTCAAGATAATACTGTGTACATTATATAGCATCCTTATATATGTCTATAGTAGGGATGAGCGAACTTTTGAAAAGTTCGGTTCGTTTCGCTTCGGCGAACTTTCTTGAATTTCGGATTCGTACGAACCGAACCTAAAACGAACCTTGCTATAAAGGCTGAATAATTGCTTCTACTGCATAATACAATTGCAGTTGCTATTACAATGAAAAAAGTGGAAAAAATCCAAGTGACTTCAACAATGGCGACGCAAAATATACGCATATTTGAGAATTTACACTAATGCGTACGCTAATGCGAACATTCCCGCACAAATAACGAACATACAGTGTAGCGTTGTCAAAAGTATGCTACTTAACTGAATATGTACGCATTAGCATACTCATACACTGCGTCTGCGAACATTCCTACTCAAGTAACGAACATACAGTCTAGCGTTGTCAAAGGTACGCTACTTAACTGAATATGTACGCATTAGCGTACTCATACACTGCGTCTGCGAACATTCCTACTCAAGTAACGAACATACAGTGTAGCGTTGTCAATTGTACGCTACTTAACTGAATATGTACGCATTAGCGTACATTCTCAATAAATATGCGTATATTTTGCGTCGCCGTTATTTTAACCAGATTCGTTCCGAACTTTCTCAAAATTCGGTTCGTTGACGAACCGAACTTTTGGGAAAGTTCGTAACGAATCTGGTTCGTTGCGGTTGGGTTCGCTCATCCCTAGTCTATAGCATACTTATGGCATATGATGATATAGTGTCTAAATAAAATGAAATATCCAAACATTACTCCATAATACTGCTATATAGTTAAACAATACTGGAAGGTTTTAGTTCCAACCCTTATCAACTGAAAAATATAAAAAATTGACTCCCAAGATGGATCTGTCCATTCTTAGGGTCTGTTCACATCACACTAGTATTCCTCAAAGTATATTCCCAATATACAGTTGTCGCCAGTTGAGACACAATTTTGGTTTTCACAAAGTTGCTGCTTCATTTTTATGCTGGAAATTTGCATTAACTCTAGATTGTTATGAAGGATGGTCAGACAAATTGCAATTAATTACAAAGTCATTCTTTGCCATGAAATTTAAATTAATCATAAAAAAACATTTCCACTGCATTGCAGCCCTGCCAAAAAATGACCTGCTAACATTACTTCAGTGTGACCAAACAGATGAAATGCAGAATATAAAAGTAAATTCCACATTAAAAATGCCCTGTCTGACCCAGGAAGAAGTAGAGTTGCGTCTTAAAAAGATTAAAATAGACAAATCGCCAGGACCGGATGGCATACACCCCTGTATCCTAAGAGAATTAAGTAATGTCATCGCCAGACCCTTATTTTTGATATTTAAGGACTCTATACTGATAGGGAGTGTCCACAGGATTGGCGCATAGCAAATGTGGTGCCAATATTCAAAAAGGGTCCAAAAACAGAGCCTGGGAACTATAGGTGGGTAAGTTTAACATCTGTCGTGGGTAAACTGAGGGTTTTCTAAGAGATTCTATCTTGGAGTACCTCAATGAAAATAAGCAAATAACTCTATATCAGCATGGCTTCATGAGGGATCGGTCATGTCAAACCAATTTAATCAGTTTCTATGAGGAGGTAAGTTCTAGACTGGACTGCGGCGAATCAATGGATGTTGTATATCTGGACTTCTCCAAAACATTTGACACGGTACCACATAAAAGGTTAGTATATAAAATGAGAATGCTTGGCCTGGGAGAAAATATCTGTATGTGGATAAGTAACTGGCTCAGTGATAGAAAACAGAGGGTATTTATTAACTGCACATATTCAGATTGGGTCACTGTAACTAGAGGGGTACCACAGGGGTCAGTATTGGGCCCTATTCTCTTCAATATATTTATTAATGATCTTGTAGAAAGCTTGCACAGTAAAATATCAATTTTTGCAGATGACACTAAACTGTGTAAAGTAATTAACACAGAAGAGGACAGTACACTGGTATAGATGGATCTGGATAGACTGGAGGCTTGGGCAGAGAAGTGGCAGATGAGGTTTAACACTGACAAATGTAAGGTTATGCATATGGGAAGGAATAATGCAAGTCACCAGTACATACTAAATGGTAAAATATTAGGTAACTCTGACATGGAAAAGGACCTAGGAATTTTAGTGAACAGCAAACTAAGCTGTAGAAACCAGTGTCAGACAGCTGATGCCAAGGCCAATAAGATAATGGGTTGCATCAAAAGAGGCATAGATGCCCGTGATGAGAACATAGTCCTGCCACTTTACAAATCACTAGTCAGACCACACATGGAGTACTGTGTACAGTTCTGGGCTCCTGTGAACAAGGCAGACAAAGCAGAGCTGGAGAGGGTTCAGATAAGGGCAACTAAAGCAATAACTGGAATGGGTGGACTACAGTACCCAGAAAGATTATCAAAATTAGGCTTATTCACTTTAGAAAAAAAGACGACTGAGGGGAGATCTAATAACTATGTATAAATATATCAGAGGTCAGTACAGAGATCTCTCCCATGATCTATTTATCCCCAGGTTTGTGACTGTGACTAGGGGACATCCTCTGCGTCTGGAGGAAAGAAGGTTTGTACACAAACATAGAAGAGGATTATTTACGGTAAGAGCAGTGAGACTATGGAACTCTCTGCCTGAGGAGGTGGTGACGGTAAGTTCACTAGAAGAGTTCAAGAGGGGCCTGGATGTATTTCTGGAGGGTAATAATATTACAGGTTATAGTTACTAGAGAGGGGTCGTTGATCCAGGGAGTAATTCTGATTGCCTGATTGGAGTCGGGAAGGAATTTTTTCCCTAAAGTGGGGAAAATTGGCTTCTACCTCATAGGGTTTTTTTGCCTTCCTCTGGATCAACTTGTAGGAAAACAGGCCGAACTGGATGGACAGATGTCTTTTTTTGGCCTTATAAACTATGTTATGTTACTATGTTATATCACATCTGACAAAAGATCTAAAAACATTGAAGTTACAAACTTTGTGAAAACCAGTTTTGTCCCTTTCAAAAATTTTGGCCGTGACTGTATACCTCAAATATATGCCACAGTATGTATACAGCGGTATAAGTTGGTCATTGGCCAACTTACCACCATATAACTTTTGGTATATGTTGTTTTTTTTTTTTTTTGGCTCCCACTGTATAGGAAAGTACAGTCTCTTTTACCCAACATCAAGTGAAAGGGGGTCTATAGTCATGCTTGGAATATACAGCAGAAAAACATATGTCTAACATGCTCATGTGAACATTTAAATATTAATCACGGCAATTGGTTCAGGGGCTCAAAACTGTAGTTATACTACTAATTTGCAATAGAAACAAAGTTATAGGGGGTTTTTAGTGCCATGATTTACTTAAGATAAGTCATCAATATCAGATCTGTGGGGTCTGACTTTTGGCACACCTCGATCAGCTATTTGAAGGGGCCATGCAAGCATTGCATCCTACACTGTAGTGGCAGTACAGGGTATTTATTACTTCCTCTCCCAGTGAAATGAATGAGAATGAGCTGTAATTACTCTGCACTGCTACCACAATGCTGACGGCGTGCAAATAAATTATGAAGAGGACACAGCATTTGTGCAAGAATCACAACCTCTTCAAATAGCTGATTATCAGGGGTGCTGGGAGTTGACAGATCTGATAGTGATGACCTATCTTGAGGACAGATCATCAATATCTTGAAACCAGAAAACACATTTAAAGACTAATGGATCATATTAAAGCCTCCCCCCAAGTCCTCATGTAAGGGCAGTAGATATAGGGGGTGCAGAGGTAACAGTCTCTACCGGGCCCAGGAACCTGAGGGGGACCAAAGATCCTTGTGGTACATAAGAAGACACAAAGCACTGAGAGAAAGGGGACAAACTGAACTCTTGCACGAGGGCCCTTGAGCCTTTAGATACACCCCTGCCTCAGGTGCAGTGTTTTTAGCTACTAAATTCAAAATTTTATTTATCATTATTTCTCACAATATAAAAAGGAAATAATTTACCCCATCTTACTACACCAGATGATGTTTAGCAAATATAATAAACATTATACAAGTTACATCATTATCCCCCACACACTCACCTGGGAAAAAGAAAAGGCTACTATTTTGCTGCTGTTGTAAAGCAGCATTATGCTGTTCTCTCAGAGCTTGTAGGCAGTCTGCCAGTACTATACTGGTCTAGACTTCCAGTCACAAACTTGTAACCAGCCTGAGGGGAGCAGAGATAGATTCCCAGGCACACATTCATAAAGTACATACATGTCAGGGATCAGTTCATTTCTTCTCTCCAGCAGCCTTTCACCCCTGATCTCTGAATAGAGGAGGGGCCCCTGCACATAAGCAGACTCTGACTGAGCTCAGGAGCAAGACAGTGAAGAAAGGCATACCCTCTTTAATCCAACTACCTCTCTCTGCTGCTACAGACAGGATTCACTAAGTGACTGTAAGTGGATAGCACAATTGCTGGAAAGTAAACCCCAGTAGCAGGGATTTCAAAAAGGTTTTTAGAGTAAATAACATGAATATTTTGGAAACAAAGTAATTGGTCCATTTATTCAGGTTCACCTAAAAGTGACTACTGAGAATAAAATGTTTGAAAAGTTAGTGAACATTTAAAGGGAACCTGTCATCTCCGAAACACCCCCTGAACTAGAGTATGTGTTGTATAGTGTAAGTGATGCTGAATCCGAATATGTTAGTTTTATCTTCAGACTCACTTCCATTCCGACGATGTGCTCCCACAAACCTGCAGTAAAATGCACTCACTGGACTCCAGTGCTCACTCACATAATGGAGAGGACTCAAAGAAGAGTCCTCTCAATGTATTTTACTGCTGGTTTGTGGGAGCATAGCGTCATAATGGAAGTGAGTATGAAGTTAAAGCTTACATATTCGGATTCAGCATCACTTACACTATACAACGCTTACTCTAGTTCAGGGGGGGTTCCGAGATGACAAGTTCCCTTTAAGCTATCCGATCTTGTGAATGTACTGCTATTTTATAGTTAATTTCTGGAAATAAAAAATATGCAGAGTGCAATGCATGGTTGAGTGTTGATTTTAAGAAAAAACAGGCCCTACACATACATCATGATAGCTTTTTCAAACAGCCTTCAATAAAAAAAGGTACAGCTTTTTGAAAAACAACTTCCGTTGAAATTGTACTTTACTATATTCGGTGTATTGCATAAAATTGTATTTTATGCTGGATAAAGTATATAGTCACTATCCTTAAATACAGTAGAAGACATCACAAAGGCAACAGCCATCTAAGATTCCCAGTTTAGTCATACTTGCTGGACACATCACAATTTAATAGTATTTGCAGATAGAAATCCATTTAAAGCTTTAATTAACAAATGTAAAGTCAGAGAATATACTTATGGCACACAAATAACCATATTATATAGTGTCTAGTTATAAGTGCCATATAATCTGGCGCCCAAATAACAGTGCTACTTGTAAACACAATATTTTCAATGAGCTGACTACATAACAAGGTCGTATAGTACAGCAATTGTAGGTAGCAGTATCATACAATGCCTAGGTACCTTAAATACCACTATACAATTGTCAGAGTTCGTACACTCAGTGTGAATTGGGCTGTGTTAACCAGCTGATGCCTAGTCTCTGTCAAAGCACAGGGGTGGGATCTCTGGTTGCATAAATACTCCTCTCTCCCTCCAGTGCATTGCCAGTGTTTGATTGTCCCTTGTGGCTCATCACCAGCGTTTACCCTTGTGCTTGTTTCCAGTGTTTGACCTGTGGGTTTGTATCTTGGATTTCGTCTTCTGCCTGCTGATTCGGTACCTTCTACTCTCCTGTGTTTTGACCCCGGCCTGTATATTGGACTAGCTCTTGGATTGTGATTTTGCCTGTTTATGCTCTCTCGTTGCCAACCTCGGACTGTTAACTACTCTTCTGTGTGCAACTCTACTCTTCTGGGGGGCAATAGGCAGGGACAGGAGTTGTGGGAAGCTCAGGGTCTACCATCCTTCCCAAACCCCCAGACTCCCTGACAGTAACACTGGCCAAAAAAAAATCACCACCTGTAATCAGACCGGCCACTCTAAGACCTCCGATGGATCCCATGACGGCTCTCGTCAACCAGGTTCAGACCCTCACTGAACTGGTGCAAGGACTTTCACACCGTTTGCACCTACAGGAACAGGCTCAGGCTGCAGCACCAGCTCCAGCTCTAGCTCCATCTCCAGTAATGCTCTCAGAGCCCCGTGCCACCTTGCCAGGCTTCTTCTCTGGAGATCGTAAGTAGCTCTTTGTCTTCCGGGAGAGCTGCAAGCTGTTCTTCAAACTTCGCCCTCAGTTATCCGGTTCCGAAGTGCAGAAGGTAGGAGTGGTCATCTTCCACCTCCGAGGTGATCCACAGATATGGGCCTTCTCCCTTCCTCCTGATTTCAGGCAAAGGCAATCCCTAGATGCCTTCTTCTTGGCTATGGGGAAGATCTATGATGAACCTGACCGAGTAGCGTATGCTGTCTCTAAACTGATGTCTCTCCAACAAGGAAAACAGACTGCAAAGGATTATAGTACCCAGTTCCGGCAATGGTGCACTGAGTCTAAATGGAATGACTCAGCTTTAAAAGACCTCTATTTAGCAGGCCTCACAGATGGCCTAAAATATCTCCTGATAGGTTACCCTAAATCCAGTACCCTAGAGGAAGCTATGGCCCTTGCCATCAGGGCCGACCGACGCCTTAGGTCAAGACGTCCAGATCGATCTAGTACTGCTCGTGTGTCTGTGTCTTCTTTTTTCCCCATCCAATCCCAACCTGTGTTTACTTCCACAGATGAACCTATAGAACTTGGAGTGATGTCCTCTAAACAACGGAGGGACTATCGCCTAAGGAACAACCTGTGCCTTTACTGCAGAGACAAGGGCCACCGGGTCAGTTCCTGCACCAAAAGACCCCAGCAGGAAAACTTTCGCTCCTAAAAGACCAACTGGAAGGTTTTCTAGGAGCACAGGTACTTCCCGTGAATAATAAAAATATTATTTTGCCCTTCTCCCTGCAGTTTAACTCCTGAACCTGTGAAGGCAAGGCCTTCCTTGACTCAGGGGCAGCGGAAAACTTTATACATTTTTCCTTTGTTTCCAGATTGGTTGACTCGCTGGTGCCCCTGTCTCACAGTATCCATGTCACAAGTGTTGACTAGAGATGAGAGAGCATGCTCATCCCAGCATGGTGCTCGTTCGAGTATTACGGTACTCGTAAGTGCTCGCTGCTCGGACGAGTATCTCGCCATTCTCGAGGAAATGGCATCTACCGCATTTGAATTTTTGGCGCCTATAAACTCAGCCAATCACCAGCCAGGAGACTCTGAGGTACACCCAGCATCACGTGGGGCCCTTACATGTCAATAGCAGGGGTTGGCTGGTCTGATCAGGTGACCCTGGAATATACTAGTGACTGCCCGCGGTGCTTGGCTCAGATGCTGTCTGGATGTCATTAGGGACAGAGCTGCTGCGTTTCAGGGAGAGTGTTAAGGCCTGGATTTAGTTCTCTGTTAGGCAGGAGTGATCTCAAAAGAACCCAACAGCCCTTCTAAGGGCTACAAGAAATTTTTTTTCCTGGCTGGGCTGGCTGGCACTAGTAGTGCAGCTATCGCCATATATAACACTTTTTTTTTATTGTTTTAACTCAGTGATACAAATCCATTTCATACAGCAGTGTGGAACCATTCTGTGTGTCACAGTTCATCTGTCCAGTCACCACAATCCGTATTTTCTGTCCAGGTAACCCATTCTGTACGTCACGTCAGTGAAAAAGGTTTTTTGCTCTCACTGACACAGCTACATTACAAAAATCTCTGTGCGACATTTGTCTGGGTTGCAATTAAGCAGACCAAGTCTGCCTAATCTAATAGTTTCAGTGTAATTGCTCCATACTGCACGGTACGTGATAACATACGTAATTTAGCTCTAACTTATCCACCTATATATTTTCTTGTTCAGAATGAACAAGTTTGTAGGTTTCAGTACAGCAGGCCCATTTATTTTTTTTTTTTTTTTATATAATACACTTAGATACAGAAAATGTTGAACCCCAGGGCTAAGGGTTGTGGACGAGGGCGTGGGCATGGGCATTCAATTACTGCAGGTGGCAGAGGCCGTGGTCCTGGGCAGGGTGAGACAGTACCTGCTGATGAGGGAGCAGGGGAACGGCGCAGAGCTACGCTCCCTAGCTTCATGTCTCAACTTACAGGGACACGTGGTAGAGGACTGTTGAAACCACAACAGTGCGAACAACTGATGTGGTGAAGTTGTTGTCAGGGCAGGAAGTCCTAGGGGGGAGCAGACTGAGGAATCGGAGGATGATGAGGTGACTGACCCAAGCTGGGTTGATAAGCCGAGTGAAGACAGTGCTTCTGAGGCGGAGGCAAGTGCTGCACCAGAACAGGTTGTAAGAGGCAGTGGTGTGGCCAGAGGGAGAAGCGGGGCCAGAGCTGGTGCATCAGCAGCAACTGTTTCACGTAGTGAAGCTCCCGTGGCGAGGCCTAGATGTTCGCAAGTCTGGAGGTTCTTTAAAGAAAGTGAGGATGACCGACGGACTGTGGTGTGCAACCTGTGCCACACCAGGATCAGCAGTGGTGCCACCACTACTAGCCTAACCACCACCAGCATGCGCTGGCATATGAGTGCTAAACACCCCACTCAATAGAACCAAGGCCGTTCACCTCCTGCGGGTCACACCACTGCTCCTTTCCCTGTGTCATTCGCTGCCTCTGCTAGTCAACCCCCTGCCCAGGACCCCGGCACGAGCGCCTCCCGCCGGAAAACCACACCTTCACCTCCACGATCCTCCACAGCGTCCACCAATGTGTCTCAGCTCAGCGTTCAGCTGTCTTTACAGCAGACGCTGGAGCGCAAGAGGAAATACAGTTCCACCCACCCACATACCCAAGCCCTCAACGTCCACATCTCCAAATTGCTGAGCCTGGAAATGCTGCCCTATAGGCTGGTAGAGACCGAAGCCTTTCGCAATCTCATGGCGGTGGCTGCCCCTCGGTATTCGGTCCCCAGCCGCCACTATTTTTCCCGATGTGCCGTCCCAGCCCTACACCAGCACGTGTCACAGAACATCATCCGTGCCCTGACCAACGCTGTTTCTGAGAAGGTCCACCTAACCACGGATACATGGACAAGTGCTGCGGGGTAGGGACACTATATATCACTAATGGCACATTGGGTTAACTTGGTGGAGGCTGGGACTGAGACTGACCCTGGGGCCGCTCATATACTGCCCACACCGAGGATTGCGGGACCTACCTCGGTCACAGTCTCTCAGACGTACTATGCCTCCTCCTCCGACCCCTCTTCCTCCTCCACCTCCTCCTCCAAATTACCATCCGTGGGCACGGCGCCTTCAGTCGGTAGCTCTAGGCGCAGCAGCAGTGCCGTGGGTAAGCGCCAGCAGGTGGTGCTCAAACTGCTGAGCTTAGGTGACAAAAGGCACACTGCCCAAGAGCTGTTATAGGGCATCGCAGTGCAGACTGATCTGTGGCTGGCACCGCTGAACCTCAAGCCAGGCATGGTTGTGTGTGACAACGGGCGTAACCTGGTGGCGGCTCTGCAACTCGGCAGACTGACACATGTGCCATGCCTGGCCCACATGTTCAATGTAATAGTTCAGCGATTCCTCAAGACATAGCCCAATCTGTCTGATTTGCTCACCAAGGTGCGCCGCATCTGTGCGCATTTCCGCAAGTCGACCACAGATGCTGCCACTCTCAGGGCAGCACAGCGCCGCCTACAACTGCCCGCTCACCGACTGTTGTGCGACGTGCCCACAAGATGGAATTTGACATTAAACATGTTATCCAGAGTTTACCAGCAGCGCAAAGCGATTGTAGACTGCCAGATGTCAACTTCCACCAGAACTGGTAGTCAGGTCAGTCAGATTCCTCAAGTTTACAATGAGGAGTGGACATGGATGTCTGATATCTGCCAGGTGTTGAGCAACTTTGAGGAGTCAACACAGATGGTCAGCGGCGATGCCGCCATTATCGGCCTCACCATCCCGCTGCTTTGCCTGTTGAAAAATTCACTGCTCAGCATGAAGTTGGATGCTTTGCGCTTGTCACAAGAGACAGTGGAGGAAGATATGTCGCTTGATTGCCAGAGCACCCTCCGGTATGTTTCTCAGTGCGTATCGGCGGAGGGGGATGAGGATGAGGAGGAAGAGGAGGAGAATGTCGGCGAGACAGAGGAGGATACCAGTGCTCAGTCCTTAACTCTTGAGCATGTATGGGCTGAAGAGGAGGAGGAGGAAATGGAGAGTCAGGCCAGTGAGGAGAGGGAATTCTTGCGTGTTGGGACTCTGGCGCACATGGCAGATTTCATGTTAGGCTGCCTATCCCGTGACCCTCGCGTTAGAAGCATTTTTTCAAACACCGATTACTGGGTGTTCACGCTCCTGGACCCATGGTACAAGCATAACCTTTCCACTCTCATCCCTGTAGAGGAAAGGAGTATGAGAGTGAATCAATATCAACAGGCCCTGGTGCACAAGCTGAAACAATCCTTCCCATCTGACGCCACTAGCGGCAGAGGGCACGGTTCTGTAGGCCAAGTAGCGGGGGAGAGGAGGCGAGCAGGCAGCTTGTCCAGCACTGGCAGGGGAACGCTCTCCAAGGCCTTTGCCAGTTTTATGTCACCCCAGCAAGACACTGTCACCTGTCCCCAGTCTAGGCAGAGTAGGGGGGAGCTATACAGAAAGATGGTGAGGGAGTACCTAGCTGACCATACCAACGTCCGGACCGATCACTTTGCTCCATACAACTACTGGGTTTCAAAGCTGGACACGTGGCCTGAACAGGCGCTGTACGCCTTGGAGGTGCTGGCCTGCCCTGCCGCTAGCGTGTTGTCAGAGCGGGTATTCAGTGCAGCTGGTGGCATCATCACCGATAAGCGTACAGCGCTGACAGGCTGACGGTTATTAAAATGAATAAAGACTGGATTTCACGGGATTTCAAATCTCCTCCGGGGGAAAGCAGCTAAAGATTAACATTACTTATGTATCCGATTCCTCTTCTCTACTCCTCCTACTCCTCCTCCTCCTTGTCGTCTTTGCCTAACCCTGACCCAAAAAACGCCATTTTTTAGAGGTCCAACTGGCACTCTTTTACCACAATTTTTCAGGAGGGCCCTCAAAAGGCCCTCTCTTCAAACAATTTTTCCGGAGGTCCATCTACAGGCCCTCTGTCTAAATAATTTTTCTTGAGGTCCACCTACAGGCCCTTTCTCTAAACAATTTTTCCGGAGGGCCCCCTACAGGTCCTATCTCCAAACTATTTTTCCGGAGGTCCACCTACAGGCCCTCTCTCCAAACAATTTTTCCGGAGGTCCACCTACAGGCCCTCTCTCTAAAAATTTTTCTGGAGGTCCACCTACAGGCCCACTGTCCAAACAATTTTTCCGGAGGTCCACCTACAGGCCCTCTCTTCAAACAATTTTTCCGGAGGTCCACCTACAGGCCCTCTCTCTAAACAATTTTTCCGGAGGTCCACCTACAGGCCCTCTCTCTAAACAATTTTTCCGGAGGTCCACCTACAGGCCCTCTCTCCAAACAATTTTTCCAGAGGTCCACCTACAGGCCCTATCTCCGAACAATTTTTCCGGAGGTCCACCTACAGGCCCTCTCTCTAAAAATTTTTCCGGAGGTCCACCTACAGGCTCTCTCTCCAAACAATTTTTTAGAGGTCCACCTACAGGCCCTCTCTCCAAACAATTTTTCATGAGGTCCACCTACAGGCCCTCTCTCTAAACAATTTTTCCGGAGTCCACCTACAGGCCCTCTCTCTAAACAATTTTTCTGGAGGTCCACCTACAGGCCCTCTCTCCAAACAATTTTTCCAGAGGTCCACCTACAGGCCCTCTCTCTAAACAATTTTTCCGGAGGTCCTCCTACAGGCCCTCTCTCCAAAAATGTTTCCGCAGTGTCAACTACAGACAGTATAAAACAATGTTTCAGGAGCGTCAAACAGACAGTCCAAAACAATTTTTCAGGAGGCGCAAGTACCGACATTTAAAAAAAAAAAAATTTTGCTGAGTGTAGACTTTATGTACTCCGAAAAGAAAAAATTTTTTGGAGGCTCAACAAAAGCCATTTCACTGCATTTTCAGTTGGACAAAGTCATTGGTGGTGTAACCGCCATGCTTTGTCAGGCTAAATTTTTGGGTGCTTCACCAGCTACTGCATATTAACTCACTCTGTTGTCACCGCCGCCATACAGGGCCACGAAAAATGTTTATGTAGTTCGCCTGCTACCGCAGTGTCACTCGCTCACTCTGTTGTCATCACCATAGTAGTTTGAAATATAGCAGCCCAAGTCTGCACATTCCCCTTTTTATCTCCAAGTGATCTATACTGCATGTCACGTAAAAAAATAGGTTATTTTGCTCTCAGTGATACAAATCCATTTCATAAAATCCTTTCTTTCTCTTTAACTGATCTTTACTGAACGTCACTTTTAAAAATACGTCTTTTTTCTCTCTTTCTCTTTCTCCAAACTATTTTCCGGATAGGTGCCTTATACGGTATTAAACTGAGAAGAATACATACAACACATGCCCCACTTGATCAATTTCATAGTTGACAACCGTACCGGTTGATGCTAAATTTTTAAGTTGGGGTCCTGCGTCGTCATTCTAACTACATCCGGCTGTTGTCACCACCACACACGCTAGCCAAGGGGGCACTCCTCTGGCTCTTCCAGCTCAACCTCCTTCCCCCCAGCCTGTCCCCCACCTACAGGCCCTCTCTCCAAACAATTTACCCAGATAGGGGACGTATTAGATATTATACTGATTTTTTTTGGTTCCTCTTTTAATTACGTCCTGACTTGTGATAGGCAGAGCATGGACACGTCCCCTTAGCTGCAGTAGAAAAGACACTCCCCTGGCCAGAGCAAGCTCTTTTTCCTTTTCCGTGTTCGAAAAATCCATGAAATATATGGTCCCAAGATAGGGGACGTATGCGATTTTAAACTGAGAAGAATCGATACCACACATGCCCCACTAGTTCAAGCTCAATGTTGACAGTCGTACCAGTTGATGCCAAATTTTTAAGTGGGAGTTCCACCACTACCAGCCTAACCACCACCAGCATGCGCAGGTATACAAATGCTAAACACTATGGAACCAAGGCCGTCCGTTCCCCACCTGCGGATCCTATCACTGCTCCTTCCCCTGTGTCACTCGCTGCCTCTGTGAGTCAACCCCCAGCCCAGGACCCCGGCACGAGCGCCTCCCGCCGGAAAACCACCCCTTCGCCTCCATGATCCTCCACACTGTCCACCAATGTGTCCCTGTGCAACTTTCAGCTGTCATTACAGCAGACGTTGGAGCGCAAGCAGAAAAAAAGTTCAGCCCACCTACATGCACAAGCCCTCAACGTCCACATACTGGGCCACGCTAAATTTTTAATGTGCTCTAACTGCTACCATCGTGTAGCTCGGTCACTCTGACCGAGTCTGACCCTGGGGCCGCTCATGTACTGCCCACTTGGAGGATTGCGGGGCCTACCTCGGTCACGGTTTCTCAGACTTACTATGCCTCTTCCTCCAACCCCTCCTCCTCCTCCTTCGAATTACCATCCGTGCTTCACCTCCTGCTACCTCAGTCTAACTCGGTCACTCTGTTGTCACCGCCATGCTGCATCAGGCTAAATTTTTGGGTGGCTCACCTGCTACCTCATCTAACTTGGTCACTTGTTGGTGTCACCGCCATGCTGTGTCAGGCTTATGCCTGCATCGTGTGGCCGGGGATAGGAGAGCAGTGCCAGCATGGGCATGGGTGATGGACCTTCGTTGCACCTAGTTGGGTAATTCCCTAACGTGATGGGCATGTGCCTCGTCTTTCTTGGTCTGGGTGAGCACAATTGCCATGAGGGTAACCACCAGGCTGTTGCCTGAGAATTTGCGGTAATGGTGGGATTAGGCAGCCTCAGAGGCATCCATGCATGCTGCCCCTGCTGTTTCCTGTCCATTTCCGTGGTCTTTCCTTCATTTTCTGATGTTTCCAGGTTTTCACCCAGCCTTCCCTAGGCAGAGCCTGCAAAAAATGCTTGAGTCTCCCATTGACTTCAATGGGGTTTGTTACTCGAAACGAGCATCGGAGCATCGGGAAAAGTTTGTCTCGAATAACGAGCACCCGAGCATTTTATTGCTCGCTCATTTCTAGTGTTGACTACACCCACCTGTTAGAGGGGCTAGTTAAGTTCCAGACCCCTGTGAAGAAACTCACTATAGGTTCACTACATTCGGAAATGTGTACCTTCCTAGTTAGGAAAAGATTATCTGTTGATTTCATTTTGGGTCTCCCTTGGTTAATAAAACATAACCCTGTAATTGATTGGTGTACTGCTGACCTAATCAAATGGGGTCCGCAGTGAACCAGTCATCTGATCTCTCTCTCTATCAATTCTTCTGCTTGCTCTGAACTTGATCTGCCTGAATATATATTTGATTTTAAGGATGTCTTTTCTAAAACCTTGTCTGAAATTCTGCCTCCTCATCGGGATGGTGATTGTAAGATCGATTTGGTACCCGGGACCAAATTACCTAAAGGTCGCATCTACAATCTTACCGTCCCGGAGAGAGATTCCCTCAAGCAATACATTCAGCACAGTCTTGCAAATGGTCATATCCGTCCCTCTGAATCTCCTCCTGGAGCCGGTTTCTTCTTTGTTGAGAAGAAGGATGGTGGCCTGCGCCCATGCATTGATTACAGGGAACTAAACAAGATTACAGTAAAAAAACAGTACCCACTCCCTCTCATTCTCGATCTCTTGAATCAAGTTTCAGGTGCTACTTGGTTCTCTAAACTAGACCTGCCGGGGGCTTATAACTTGATTCGTATCAGAGAAGGGGATGAATGGAAGACAGCCTTCAACACCCCATTTGGGCACTGAATACTTAGTGATGTCCTTTGGGCTCTGTAATGCCCCAGCAGTCTTCCATGGATTTATGAACAATGTTTTTAAAGATATCATAGGTCATTTTGTAGTTGTATATCTTGATGACATTCTAGTGTTTTCACATGATTTGGAATCCCATTGCTTTCATCTTCGAACAGTTCTTCAAAGATTGAGGTCGCATAACTTGTTTGCTAAACTTGAAAAATGCATCTTTGGTACACAAAATATTTCTTTTCTGGGTTACATTTTGACTCCACATGATGTTCAGATGGATCCAGTAAAGGAGAAGGCCATCACGGAATAGGTTCGCCCCACCAGTCTAAAGGCACTGCAACGCTTCTTAGGCTTCGCCAACTACTATCGCCATCTACTAATAAATTTATTAAAAACTTTTCGATAATAGCCAAACCTTTGACGGACCTCACAAAGAAAGGGGCGGATGTAGTGTCTTGGTCCACCTCAGCCAATGAAGCCTTTAACTCTCTGAGGTTGTCTTTTACTAAAGCACCAGTCCTAGTCCAGCCCGACCTCAACAAACTGTTTATTGTGGAGGTTGATGCTTCTGAGCATGGGGTAGGGGCTGTTTTGTGTCAGGGGCCAGCTACCTTTACGAATTTAAGACCTTGTGCCTTTTTCTCTAAAAAGTTTTCCTGTACCGGAAAAAACTATGATATTGGTAACCAGGAATTGTTAGCCATCCAATTGGCGTTAGAAGAATGGAGGCACTTCTTAGAGGGAGCTATCCACCAGTTTACTGTTTTGACTGACTACAAAAATTTGGTATACTTAGATAACGCTAAAAGATTGAATCCCAGGCAAGCTCGCTGGGCTCTCTTCTTTTCCCGTTTTAACTTTGTTTTAACATTCTGTCCAGGGTCAAAGAACTTAAAGGCTGACGCTTTATCTCGTAGCTTTGGTATCTCTGAATTCCTGGAATCTGAACCTGATAATATCCTCCCCCCTGGGGTAGTCATAGCAGTGGTCTCCTCCAGCCTTTCCTCTCAAATTTTGTCTGCTCAAATCTGCTCTGGAAAGAATTCTGCAAAAAAAACTGATATTAGTTTGTCGTTTTCCTCCGGGTTTCACCCAGAAACTAATGGTCAGACCTATAGGATAAATCAAGAACTTCTTAAATACCTGCGTTTGTATGTTTCTGATAATCAGCACCTTTGGTCAGAACTTTTGTCATTAGCTGAGTTTGCCATAAATAATCATGTCAATTCCTCCACTAAAACCACTCCTTTTCATTGTAATTATGGTTTTCATCCTCAAATTTTTTTTTCAGCACCTTTTGTTTCTGACAATCCTCAGGCAGAATTTTCTTCCCAACAACTGAGCTCAGTCTGGTCCCAGATTCAAAGGAATCTTCAGGGTACCCAGAACTCCCTAGTCCAGGCTGTTAATAAAAGACGGTCACTCACTTCTCCATATTGTGCTGGGGATAAGGTATGGCTGTCCACAAAAAATCTGAAATTGAAGGTTCCGTCACTCAAGTTAGCTCCGCGCTTCATTGGTCCTTTTACTATTTTACAGGTTATCAATCCGGTTGCCTATAGGTTGTCCTTACCAGATTCTCTCAAAATTCATAACGTGTTTCATAAAAGTTTGTTAAAAAAATTCTGTCCGTCTGTCATCGCATGCAAAGACTGTCCTTCAACAAGTCTGGTTCAAAGAGAACTTGAGTTTGAGGTGTTTAAAATTCTTGACTCTAGGCGAGTGCAAAGGTCAGTCCAGTATTTGGTGGATTGGAAGGGCTTTGGTCCAGAGGATAGAACCTGGGTGCCAGCCCGACGTGTTCATGCTCCTCAACTGGTCCACCAATTCCACAGGGCATTTCCTGAGAAACCTGCTTCAGGTGTTAGGGGTCCAGTGTCCCCCCGTAGAAGGGGGGGTACTGTAAGAGTTCGTACACTCAGTATGAATTGGGCTATGTTAACCAGCCGAAGCCTAGTCTCTTGCTAACTCTATTCACACTTCTAACTCTGCTAGGCAGTCGACGCCTATTCTCTTTGTACCTTGTTCACACTTCTACTCATCTGCTAGACAGTCGACGCCCGGCCTCATGTTTTGTCCTGTTCATGTTGGGTTAATTCTCAGGTGTTGATGATCGGGTTTCTGGAGCTTGGTCCATTCTGAGCACAGGGGTGGGATCGTTCGTACGATTGTCCCTTGTGGCTCATCACCAGCGTTTACCCTTGTGCTTGTTTCCAGTGTTTGACCTGTGGGTTTGTATCTTGGACTTCGTCTTCCGCCTGCTGATTTGGTACTTTCTACCCTCCTGTGTTTTGACCTCAGCCTGTATATTGGACTAGCTCTTGGATTGTGATTTTGCTCTCTCGTTGCCAACCTCGGACGTTAACTACTCTTCTGTGTTAAGTGTTTGTTTAGCCAGTCTGTCCTTCCAACTCCCCGCTCCCTAGCCAGTACAGGGTTTTGTCATCCAGTTGTCACCATATGCTCTAGCGCAGTGATTTTCAACCAGTGTGCCTCCAGCTGTTGCAAAACTACAACTCCCATCATGCCCAGGCAGCCTACAGCTATCAGCCTACAGAAGGGCATGGTGGGAGTTGTAGTTTTGCAACAGCTGGAGGCACACTGGTTGAAAATCACTGCTCTAGCGTAGGGGGCAATAGGCAGGGACAGGGGTTGTGGGAAGCTCAGGGTCTGCCATCCTTCCCAAACCCCCAGAGTCCCTGACAACAATGCTCAAAAAATTTCAGCACACAATAATCAAATAACAACTCTTTACATGAAGTAATATATTAATGAAACTATACAATGTTGAAATAAATAATAGAACTGATATTAAGATTCATGTAAGGTCACATGTTTTTGGTGTCTGGCATGGGCAGTCCCTATAAGCTTTAGCATTTCATGTTTGAGCATTCAAGCTTTAGCATTTCATTGTGATATTCCATCATTAGTTTCTTCAGAGTAATAAAAAGATATTCTGTCATTAGTTACGTCACATCTATATTGAGAGTATGTATTCACAAGTATAACATGTAGAAAAAAATATACATTATTATTATTTCTAAAGTGGCTATTTCTCTTAATCCAACTGGCTGCATGTTCTCCTGTCGATGGTAAGGGTAGCCATATAAAAATCAGACAAAAAAAATAAGGTAAAACTAGATGAAGCAGATAATTTTTGTTTGTACTTGAACCCCCTGATTGTAAAGCACTGTGGAATATGTTGACACTAGTAACATAGTTTATAAGGCCAAAAAAAGACATCTGTCCATCCAGTTCGGCCTGTTATCCTACAAGTTGACGCTATATAAAGATTATTATTATTCATAATAAAACTCAATAGAAAAGTAGATTCTAGACATTGTTGCATATTTTTGAGATACATGCATCACAATGACTAAGTAGAATTTTGACACATGACTTTATTGCTGGGGAAGACCCGACGGTCATGGTACACATTGGCACCAATGACAAAGTCAGGGGGAGATGGAAGGTCCTTAAAAATGATTTTAGGGACCTAAGAGAGAAGCTCAAGTCCAGGACCTCCAAGGTAGTGTTTTCAGAAATACTACCAGTGCCACGAGTGTCACTAGAGAGACAACGGGAGATTAGGGAGTTAAATAAGTGGCTCAGAGGCTGGTGCAGGAAGGAAGGGTTTGGGTTCATGGAGAACTGGGCCGACTTCTCTGTCGGCTACAGACTCTACAGTAGGGACGGGCTGCACCTTAATGGGGAGGATGCAACTGCCCTGGGGAAAAAAATGGTTAGACGGCTGTAGGAGCTTTTAAACTAGGATCTGGGGGGAGGGTGGGGGGTAATACTAATAAGGGGGTAGATAGTGTAGATGGAGAGTGGGTCATAGGAGGGGAGAGTGGGGGTTAGTGGGGGTTGGGATTAGTGAGGAATGTAGGGAGAATATTGGGCAAAACATCAACCAAAGTAACCAAAACCCCGGATATTCACTTCACAGGTAATAGTAATTTAAAAAGGGGGGTAAAAAATATACATAGACCTCTTAAATGTATGTACACTAATGCCAGAAGCCTGACTAATAAAATTGGTGAACTGGAATTAGTGATGTGTGAGGAGGACTATGACATAGTGGGAATAACTGAGACATGGCTGGATGATACCTATGACTGAGCAGTTAACGTACAGGGTTACAGTCTGTTTAGAAAGGATCGTCAAAACCGGAGAGGGGGAGGGGTCTGCCTTTATGTAAAGTCCTGTCTAAAGCCCACACTCCGGGAAGATATAAGTGAGGGACATGAAGATGTGGAGTCACTGTGGGTAGAAATAAATGGAGCCAAAAACAATAATAAAATACTAATAGGAGTTTATTATAAACCCCCTAGTATACCAGAGCCCATGGAAAATCTACTTCTAAACTAAATAGACGAGGTGGCAAATCATAATGAGGTCGTTATTATGGGGGATTTCAACTACCCAGATATAGACTCGAAAACTGAAACCTGTATATCTCATAAAGGAAACAGGTTCTTGGAAATAACCAAAGACAATTACCTTTCCCAACTGGTTCAGGACCCGACTAGGATGGCCATACTGGACTTAGTATTAACCAATAGACCTGACAGAACAACAGATGTGCAGGTTGGGGGACACCTGGGAAATAGTGACCATAATATAATAACCTTCCAACTGTCATTCAAAAGAGCGTTTCTTCAGGGAGGAACAAAAATACCAAACTTCAAAAAAGCAAAATTTAGCCAACTAAGAGAGGCCATAGGCCTAACTAACTGGGACAAAGTCCTCAAAAATAAAAATACAGCCACAAAATGGGATATTTTTAAAAGCATCCTAATATCTAATTGTGAAAGGTACATACTTTATGGGAATAAAAGGTTAAGGAACAAGAAAAAAACAATGTGGATAAACAGAACTGTAAAGAAAGCAATAAATGACAAACAGAAAGGATTTAAATCACTAAAACAGGAGGGGAGCGAGGAAGCATTGAAAAACTATAAGGAAAAAAATAGAATATGTAAAAGACAAATAAAAACAGCCAAACTAGAGACCGAGAGATTAATCGTCAAAGAGAGTAAAGCTAACCCTAAAATATTCTTTAATTATATAAATGGTAAAAAGTATAAACCTGAAGGTGTCGGCCCCTTACAGAGTAATGAGGGGGGAGTTGCGATGAGGAGAAAGCAAAGCTACTAAATATATTTTTCTCCACTGTATTCACTGAGGAAAATAAACTTTCAGATGAAATGCAGAATATAAAAGTAAATTCCCCATTAAAAGTGCCCTGTCTGACCCAGGAAGAAGTAGAGCTGCGTCTTAAAAAGATTAAAATAGACAAATCGCCAGGACCGGATGGCATACAACCCCGTATCCTAAGAGAATTAAGTAATGCCATCGCCAGACCCTTATTTCTGATATTTAAGGACTCTATACTGATAGGGAGTGTTCCACAGTATTTGGCGCATAGCAAATGTGGTGCCAATATTCAAAAAGGGTCCAAAAACAGATCCTGGGAACTATAGGCCGGTAAGTTTAATATCTGTCGTGGGTAAACTGTTTGAGGGTTTTCTAAGAGATGCTATCTTGGAGTACCTCAATGAAAATAAGCAAATAACTCCATATCAGCATGGCTTCATAAGGGATCGGTCATGTAAAACCAATTTAATCAGTTTCTATGAGGAGGTAAGTTCTAGACTGGACGCAGCGAATCAATGGATGTCGTATATCTGAACTTCTCCAAAGCATTTGACACTGTACCACATAAAAGGTTAGTATATAAAATGAGAATGCTTGGCCTGGGAGAAAATATCTGTATGTGGGTAAGTAACTGGCTCAGTGATAGAAAACAGAGGGTATTTATTAACTGCACATATTCAGATTGGGTCACTGTAACTAGAGGGGTTACCACAGGGGTCAGTATTGGGCCCTATTCTAATCAATATATTTATTAATGATCTTGTAGAAGGCTTGCACAGTAAAATATCAATTTTTGCAGAAGACACTAAACTGTGTAAAGTAATTAACACAGAAGAGGACAGTACACTGCTACAGATGGATCTGGATAGACTGGAGGCTTGGGCAGAGAAGTGGCAGATGAGGTTTAACACTGACAATTGTAAAGTTATGCATACGGGAAAGAATAATGCAAGTCACCAGTACATATTAAATAGTAAAATATTGGGTAACTCTGACATGGAAAAGGACCTAGGAATTTTAGTGAACAGCAAACTAAGCTGCAGAAACCAGTGTCAGACAGCTGCTGCCAAGGCCAATAAGATAATGGGATGCATCAAAAGAGGCATAGATTCCCGTGATGAGAACATAGTCCTGCCACTTTACAAATCACTAGTCAGACCACACATGGAGTACTGTGTACAGTTCTGGGCTCCTGTGAACAAGGCAGACATAGCAGAGCTGGAGAGGCTTCAGAGGAGGGCAACTAAAGTAATAACTGGAATGGGTGGACTACAGTACCCAGAAAGATTATCAAAATTAGGGTTATTCACTTTAGAAAAAAGACGACTGAGGGGAAATCTAATAACTATGTATAAATATATCAGAGGTCAATACAGAGATCTCTCCCTTGATCTATTTATCCCCAGGACTGTGACAAGGGGACATCCTCTGCGTCTGGAGGAAAGAAGGTTTGTACACAAACATAGAACAGGATTCTTTACGGTAAGAGCAGTGAGACTATGGAACTCTCTGCCTGAGGAGGTGGTGATGGTAAGTTCACTAAAAGAGTTCAAGAGAGGCCTGGATGTATTTTTGGAGGATAATAATATTACAGGTTATAGTTACTAGAGAGGGGTCGTTGATCCAGGGAGTAATTCTGATTGCCTGATTGGAGTCAGGAAGGAATTTTTTTTCCTAAAGTGGGGAAAATTGGCTTCTACCTCACAGGGGTTTTTTGCCTTCCTCTGGATCAACTTATAGGAAAACAGGCCGAACTGGATGGACAGATGTCTTTTTTCGGCCTTATAAACTATGTTACTATGACATACAGTATAAAAGTGCAGTTTTCAACTTGTTGTTCCTATCAACTTTAACTGGTCATGCCATACCAAACAAATCAATATCACCAAACAAAAGGTACTAGACCCTAGATACCATAATAAAACTACCATCTCTATTGAAAATGTAGATTAAAAATGTAATAGATTTACATAAGATACAGATAAAAGATAAGGATGGTGAGCCAGCTTACACAGTACAGGTAATCACTAATTCTAGTCAATCAATGATAGTACAGGAAAGTGCCAAAAGTAACACACGCATTAACTACATATACAGTACATTTACCTCAGGAAGCGCATTCACTACTGTAATGCATAATTCCAAACATGTACATAGAGATGGTATATTGTTCCTATGGTTCTTCACATCACATATACGTATATATACCTAACATATATATACAAAATCCATGAGGAGACAAGTTGTATGCAGTAGAAAAGTATGGCCATTATTGACGGTAACATCTACCTGAACCACTAGAGAGCGCTTCAAGGCTTGTTAATTCTTAAAATTGTGCACTTTTCACTTTCAGAGTAATAAAAAGATATTCCGTCATTAGTTTCTTCAGAGTAATAAAAAGACATTCCTTTTGTTACTTTCAAGGTAATAAAAAGATATTCTGTCTTTAGTTACTTCACGTATATTCATGTATATTCAGGGTATGTATTCACAGGTGTAATGTGTAGAAAAAAATATACATCATTATTATTTCTAAAGTGGCTATTTCTCTTACTCCAACTGGTTGCACATTCTACTATCGTTGGTAAGGGTAGCCATGCAAAAATCAAATCAAGATTCGGTTTGTTTTAGATTTGACAACTTTTTCAAAAGGTTTGGCTGGGACCGAATCTATTAGTTCCTAAAGTTGCTCCGGTTGCCCTGGAATAGATAACACCCCCTAATCCTCTAAAACACAGAATTGCTATGAAACGCTCCTATCTGGTTTCATTTTTTTTTTTTAATTTTTTCATTTTCCCTCGCCCGTCCCCTCAGTCTGATACAGTGTCAGGTGTAACCGTATCTACTTTTATCGTTGCAGTCGTAAATTGCGGTGACTGCAATTACCTCTTGCTTTGTGGTGACAGAACACTAATGACTGCTTATGCGCTGAGTGCCGTTTTACAAGATTCGTCTGAAGCGAACCAGAAAAGATTCGGGTTCTATTCATGTCTAAAAAATCAGAGACTCGAAACTAAAGAGATTCGCTCATCTTTACTCTTTGGTTTTCAATAGCAAAGTAGATTCTAGACATTGTTGGATACTTGCTGGCTCCCCATAGAAGTGAATGGGAGTGCACCGCGTATGACCGGCCACCGCTCCCATTCACTTCTATGAACTCGACAGAAAAAGCAGAGCCAAGAAAAACATGCCCATTCCTTGTTTTCTCACAGCACTTGCCTTTAATGGGCACTGAAGCAGTCAGGATATGACCTTAAAGAGATTATCCCAAGATTAATGTAAAAAAAAAAAAAATCTGACATCATATAGTACATGATGGTCTCTTTCTAACAAAGCTAGAACACATAGACCCAGAGATTTCCCCATTATTTGCTGTACTAGATTTAAATGAAGTTGCCAGCTGAAGGAGAGGGTCTTTTCTGCTATAGCTAAGGAGGTGTGTCTTAGCTCTCCCTATCACAACTCAGGAGGCAGTTGAAAGATTAAACTGAGCTTGTGTATCCATCTCAGTGAGCTGGACAAAGAAATAAGAAAAAACAAACAGCAGGTGGCACAATACAGATACCTTTTATTGAATAACTCAGTGGCTATGCTAGTGTTATAATTATATGCAATTACTAAAGTATTCAGCTCCAGGCGCTGGTTTGAAAACTCTAGAATATTTTTCATGGGACAACCCCTTTGATGTAATATGTATACAACTTTGGATGACTAGAAATACAATTTAGATAATTGCTGGACACTTGATTAAAGTACTCAATCACCTAGGTAAACCAAATTCTCTGGTTACCCCTCAATAATTATTATAAGTTTAACTATCACCTTCTCTTTTTTTCTGAAACTGTATTCTAGAGACTTTAGCTAGACAAAAATAGAGCACTAGAGCCTACCTTTAAAATTTACTGAAGTTCACATTTACATACCATACATTCTAATACTGCTAAAAATATCACCTTAGAAACAATAGTATGAGAAAACATGTTTATTATGGTTCTATATTTGCTAATGGTATGATTATTAGAGATGAGTGAATTGATTCTAAACTAATATTACAAAGTTACCAAAAAATTATTTTTCAAACTAATCTGAATTTTCCTGCACAAATCGAAAAAAAAAATTGGCCACTATTTTACAGTTCAGAGAAGAAGGCATTTTCAACAGGCGGTTTGTCACCACCAGCTACCATCCATTTACTCATAGCTGGACCAATGCCGATCTGATATTGATGACCTATTCTGAGGATAGGTCATCAATATATATAACTTGGAGAACCCCTTTAACTTTGGAAATATGGGATCTGTGGCAAAAGGTGCAACAAATATCACACATTGTTTGATAGATTTGACACATCTTGTAGCCTAGCACTTTTGTCTAGAAATACTATGATATCTCTCCTACTGGAGTAATTTTTTTTAACTTTTTGTGCAACTTTTTTTTTAAAAAAATTGCAGTGATAAAGCTAGCACAAATCTAGAGATGAGTGAATCAATTCTAAACAAATCAGAAAAAATAGAAAAATATGAGTCCTATGAGACCTCAGAGCATCATATACCAATTGTCAGGCCAATTGGAACACTTTTGATTCAGGTAGAATTGATTCACACGCAAATCACATTTTTTTTCTTTTACTTAATACCATACCTAACCATGCTCATTTTCATACCACTTTTCAAAACTGGCAAGGGTGGTGTTATATAGCAAAAAGTCATTTTGGAGCAATACTGCACTTTATTGTAATATTTGAATGAATTCCCCTTATCCTTGGAACATTTTTTATCAAAACCAGCTACTAATAAGAAGGCAGATTTCTAGTGAATTTCTAATTTGAATTAATTGGCTCAAGAGCCACCAGCGCACAAGAATAAAAGCCCTGTAATTGTGTCACAGGCATAGAAGCTTTCATTCTTTGATTATATATATATATATATATATATATATATATATATATATATATATTGGTAAGTTGTACAATAAAGTGCTAGAAGGCATGTATATTTCAACTAGAATCCTCAGATGGGTGAGGTAAATGAAATCCAGAAAGCTGCAGTGGTTTCAGCAAAATGTAGTTTGCTGAGACAGGTTTGGTTGGATTCTGTTCTGGGCTGGATTTCTTAGTCTAGTTTGTAGTTGGAAGTGGGATCCAACAGTCCACACCTTTTTAGCATGGCTATTTCCTCTAACCTGCTGGAATCATTGCTGGGAAATAAAATCAGGCCTCAGATGGTCAGTCAGTGTCAGAAAGACTGGAAAACTAATGGACCTACTAGCTGTCTGAGCCTGATTTCCCATTTGTGAACTGCACTGTATTGATGAGATAGAAATGACCTGTGTATTAGAGCCCCGATGGGCAGGTGATTATTTTGATGATTTTTGTGTTATGTGCTGCGGCTTTAGCAAGTGTGCTGCTGCCATTCTTTGATTAATATTTACTAGCCAGTAGGTAGCTTGCACCTGACTCTCACCTGTAGGAGGTGCTGTCCGTTCTTTGCAATTATATATATATATATATATATATATATATATATATATACACACACACACACACACATTTAGTGTTTGACATATTATTGTGTAGGTCCCCCTCATTCTGAAACAGCTCTGCCTTATCACAGACTCCATAAGACCTCTGAAGGTGTCCTCTGGTATCTGGCAAGAGTTCAAGGTGTTCAGGTCTACACCTTGTCATTTTCTCAAACCAATCGTGAACAATTTTTGCAGTGTGGTGGTGAAAAAGGTCACTGACATTAGAGAATATTATTAGGATGAATGGCTGTATTTGGTATGAGTAATGTCTAGTTAGGTTGTACGCATCAAACAGCAGGATGCAAAGTTGTCCAGTGGAGCATTATCTAGAGCAGGGATGCCCAACCTGTGGCCCTCCAACTGTTGCAAAACTACACTTCCCAGCATAACTGCAACAGCTGGAGAGCCGCAGATTGAGCATCCTTGATCTAGAGCATAACAGTGCCTTCACCAGCTTGCCTTCTTCCCATAGTGAATCCTGGTACAACCTCCTCCCTAGGTAACATCACACATACACACAACCTTTTACATTATATAAAAGGAAACATGATTTGTCAGACCAGCCCACCTTTTCCCATTGCTGCATGGTCCACTTCTGATGCACACTTGCCCATTATAGATATTTTCAATGGTGGATAGGGGTCAGTGCGCTCTGATAGATCTAAAAAGCCCCACATGCAACAAGTGCAACAACAGTAACCTTTCTGTGGGACTGGACAAGATAGGCTATCTTTTGGTCATTACACGCATTTATTTATTATTTATTTATCATATGCACTTATATAGTGCTACTATATTCCGCAGCGCTTTACAGACATTAGCATCAGGCTGTCCCCAATGGGGCTCACAATCTAAGTTCCCTATCAGTATGTCTTTGGAGTATGGGAGGAAACCAGAGTACCTGGAGGAAACCCATGCAAACATGGGCAGAACATACAAACGCCATGCAGATGTTGCCTTGGTCGGATTCAAAACCAGGTTCCCAGTGCTGCAAGGCAACAGTGCTAACCACTGAGCCACCGTGCTGCCCACACACATCAATGAGACTTGAGCGCCCAAGACCCTGTGAATGGTTCAAACGTTGTCAGTAGACCTCTATTTTGGCAATTCTGTTACCTAGTTGTCTCACCATCACAATTTGTACCTTGTCTAAGTCTCTGAGGTCCTTATTCTTGGCTATTTTTCTAACTATGTTTAGTATGTCTTTAATATGTTTTCTGTGTAAATTTATAATTACAAAAATATAGTGAATGCAATAGTGATAGATAAAGTTATAGTAAAATCCTCTCAAGCTTCTTTGCTCAATTCAGGTATCCATGCCAGTGGCAATTCTGCCAGGAGCCAACAAGTAGTAATGTGAGTAACTAGTTGCTACAAATGTGCAATCTGAAGACCACATTGAAGATACTGTTAGACAATGTCACCAGCCAAATCAGAAGACTATAACATGATGTAATTAATGTAGTAAATAGAGTCACAAAATTGGAACAATAAAGTCCATCTACCACATCTAGTCTGCTTGTTGGTGGTTTCTATTTTCATGATTAACCCCTTAGGCTAGGGTACAACTACATTGCGTCATGTGTTGTGTGATATTCATGTCGCACCGATGCCGCGCAACATTTTTTGTAATGATATCCAAAGGTGTCCCATTGCGATTGTGACGCAAAAAAGTCGCTCAAAAATGTAACTTGGATGGATTTTTTGCGACTGTTGTGTCGCAGTCACAGCATGTCGCAGTGTGAAACTATTGAATATCATTATAAAAAATGTTGCATGACTTTTCTGCGACAAGAAGTCGAGCGACACATGTCGCCGTGTAGCCCTAGCCTTAAGCAGTAAGGCTACTATTGTACTTAAAGTGGTTTTCTGGGATAACTAAGTTTTTTAACAGATATGCTGAAGTAGTTTACAGCATGTACATCAACTTCTTTCAATGGGTATACAAGCTTGGTCCACTACAAAGTAAATAGAGCTTTCTGCTTTTGGCTCTGGAGCTATTGCGGTACGGAGTTTTGGACCTGTGCCACTCAGCTAGTGATGGCATATCTGATCCTTCTACACTAAGATGTACCTGAAAAAATAAATCTACAGGTATGTATATGTTCATACTACTGTCATGTCTTCTGTCTTATATGAAGTCTATCTCATATCTATCTATCTATCTATCTAAACACACATATGCGGACCCAACATTTCTATAAAACTCAACCCGTAATCTCATAGATGTTGCATGCATTCGGCTAGGTGTTTCCAGCATCACCTAAGAATTAAAAAAACTATTAATTTTGGACATAGGGCCTATTTCATCTGGGAGTTAGGTAATAACCATTCCTTCTGATGTGTAACAGGTGGCAAGTTGGCAATATTGTTCCTGCAAAGTGTTTCTGCTTTTTTCTCCTCCCGTCTTCTCCATTCCACTCTAGTATTAATTGTAAAAGCCATTAACACCATTAGCATTCCTGGTGTGAGATACATTTCAAAGCATGTTCGCCTAGCCCATATGCCATACACCCAGGTCTTTTCTGCCTCTGTTTTCTTTCACGCTCATGGCCCTTGGATATGATTTTCTCATGAAAGCAGCACTACCTCCTTACAAATCACTTTTGGACTCCATCTGCTAATCGTGAAATATTTTAAAGCCAGTTACCTGGAATTCTGAGGCTCTGGAACATCTGATTCTGTGCACTGTTTCTTAACCTGCAAAAGTGAAATGACTTTTAATTACTAATATATCACACATAATTTCATCTGGATTCAGTAGCAATAAATATTATGTAATTAATATATCAAAGAAATATCACCATATCAGATATAGTGCACTCACTATTTATGTATTTTCAATAAAGCATGATAGGGGGCCCATGTACAGTATATGTAGCCACTGCTCCTCTGGAAATGGGGACATGATATCTTGGTTCTCAGGATAAATAAGGATCCCAGCTATCAGCCCCTCCTATTATCAAACATTGAAGGCATATTTGGGCACTAGGTAAAAATTATTTAAGGTGGGAAAAACAATTTAAAAAGGGTCTGTCACATTGTACATGCAGGCAACACGCTATAGATCAGGAGGTGCCCAGCAGATTTATATACAGTTTTGTCAAAAATTGAATATGACTTGAAATGTATTCATTTTTATCTCTACACTTTCTATAATTAGCTCTATAATTAGGAGTCAGCTATCTGCATATAGTAGAATTAACACACTTGCTTAACTAGATGCGTTAACTAAACTAGTTGTTTTAAGCCGACACCTTCAATTGCATTTCAATAGCTTTTGTTGCAGGATATCAAAATGAGTTAAGAAATTTGAGTTAAGAGTTTGAGTGTTAACTAGTTGAGTGAGCATGCTCGGCCGAGTATGTGTACGCTCGGGTACGCTCGGTGCTCTGTCGAGCACCGAGTGTACTCGGGCGCATTGCTCGAGTGCCCTCCCCGCACGCTAATTAGCCAATTAGCGTGCGGGGAGGGATGGCATTCAGTGTATCTTAGCTACTGGAATTACACTGATTGGCTGGCCGGGAGTGCGTCATCGGGTGCTATAAAGCACCCGGTCACGCACTCCTTGCCACTGTTAGACAGGGAGAGCTGCCGCAAACAGGGAGAGATAGTGTAGGGAGAGATTGCCATGCTAGGCAGGGATAGTATTATTATTTTAAAGACCCAAAAGCCCTTTTAAGGGCTACTTCTATATCTGCCTGCATTTTTTTTTATTTTCTTGTTTGGGGGTTAATGTAAATAGCACTAGGTGGCTTGGCATTAACGCCACCAGCGCAACAGCTGCATCTCAGTATACTATATACTGACTTACTTTGCTATTATATCTGCTCCTAAGTCTGCAGTACCTCTTTTGCGTCTTGCTGTGCAACTTTTACACAAGGAGGTACTTCTGTAGGGAAAGGATTTGGATAGGCAGGACTAGTTCTGTTCAAAAGACACCAAAGTCCACAGTTCAATTTTTTTTTGTGTTAATTTTGGGTCAAATTTGGAGAAAAAAGAACGCAAGTGGGCCTTACACTAGCAGTACGTGCACAGCCTGTGCATTATAGCCTTTCAGTTGTCTATATAGTTCACATCAGTTGTCACTATTTCTACTGTTAATTTAGGCCACAGTTCCTAATTTGCGTCTGCAGATAATTTGCCCAAGGATGCACATATACTGTAGGCATAGAATTTAGCTAGGCAGGGCTATTTTTTGTGTTCAAAAGACACCAAAGTCCATAGTTTTAATTTTTTTGTGTGTTAATTTTGGGTCAAATTTGGGGAAAAAAAGAACGCAAGTGTGCCTGACACTAGCAGTACGTGCACAGTCTGTGCATTATAACCTTTCAGTTGTCTATATAGTTCACATCAGTTGTCACTGTTTCTACCGTTAATTTAGGCCGCAGTTCCTAATTTGCGTCTGCAGATAAATTGCCCTAGGAGGCACGTATACTGTAGGCATAGAATTTAGCTAGGCAGGGCTATTTTTTGTGTTCGAAAGACACTAGTGTTGAGTGAGCATGCTCGGCCAAACTCGCTGTTCGGACGAGCATGCCTACGCTCGGGTCCGCTAGTTGTTCGGCCAAACACCTAGTGTACTCAAGCGCAATGCTCGAGTCCCCTAGACGGATCCACCATGACCCCAATGCAAGTCAAAGGGGACGGATCCGTTTGGTGTGAAACAATAGTAAATGGATCCGTCCCTATTGACTTGCATTGGGGTCATGACAGATCCGTCATGAACTCCATTGTCAATGGAGGGCGGATCCGTTTGGTGTGACACAATAGTAAACGGATCCGTCCTCCATTGACTTTGCGGATCCATCACCTATCATGTTTTTTTTTTTTAAATTGAAGAATTCAAGGTGTAATATTTTTCATTCACCAGCAGAGGGCGCAATGTAATGAAGAGGCTCCACTGCTGAGGAGAAGAAGCCTGAGGAGGAGGAGGTAAGTGGTCTGTGTTTGTTTGTTTGTTTGTTTTCTATTTTTCAGGATCGTGAATGCTGAGGATTACGTTGGATTCGGTGGACTACGTCGGACCAGCTTTTTTATTTTTTAAATAAAATGGTCAAACAGGGGTCTGGGGAAGTTTTAGTAATCATGGCTATCTACAGACGGCCCTGATTACTAATACTGGGCTTAGAGCGGGGGGTGCCTGGTTTACTCCCATAGACTTCAATTATGCTCGGGTGCTCGGCCGAGCATTCGAGCACCCCTGAGTGCTCCACGGTGCTCGATCATCACTAGTGTTAACTCTACTATATCAGTACTCTCATAGGACTACCCACTGGACTCCTATGACTAGAAAGAGCAGGGATTTGAGTGAATAAATTACTGAATCTTTTAGCTCCAGACTATATATCAATCTATTCAACATCTTTTGCTCTGTAACATACTGCCCGCAGATCAGACACGTTGTTCAACACAACACGTTCCTTTAATTTCCAATTTTAAAAAAACGTATGTGTATTTGTATTTTCTAATTAATAGCACATATAGAAAATCTGTAGGCATGAGTACATTTTAGATTTTTAGACATCTAAATACAAGCTAACCTAAGGACATTGAGGTGATCCAAACTGGAGCAGGGAAGAGGATACAAACTGTGTTCCAATAAAAAACATTTTTGTAAACTGCTTGCAGACCACTATGGGCAAGGGGTCAGAGGTTGCAGCCAAGCCCTGGTGCCTGAGGAAACGCCAAAGCTCCTATTCCTATAAATTACATTTGCTGGTTTGAGGGCCCATGCTATATATTTTTCTTGGGGTCCCAGAAGTCGATGGGTCTTATGTATGAAAATTAGTGCAGAGAAGAGCTAGGTGTGTAGCTCATAGCACTTGGCTGTTGCTTTTCTGCAGTAGCCTTATTAACAAGTATCTCCCTATGAACAAACAAGAGAAAGACCTGTCAGTCAAACATAGCCGGGCATTGAGAAGCCAAAGGGGAGCTGCCTAGATGACTCCCCTCATTCTCCCCTCATTTTTAAACTTTAAATATTTTCTCTAAAACACTGCAGCTTTTTGTACCCATGGATCCTGTCAGAATTTTACAATGCACGGTTCTACTCACAGGTTCCCTTTAAAATGTTTGTACCATATTTTAAACTCATGCCCTAACCAAAGCATTTTAATGAACAGGAATAAAAAATAATTTATAAAAGAAATCTTATTATACCTCAATACTCATAATGTAAAAAAAATAATATAAAATGAAAATAGACATTTGGTACATTGTGAAAATACCACCCAGCACTGAGAAAATGTCTGCATGCGATTTATCAAAGTGGGTTTACAGCAAAAATCTGTAGCAGAGACAGAGACAGAGACAATCGACAAATTCAGGATTTAAAGTTTATACAAGGCAATCAGAAAGGAAATACTGTATATGGTAAAGTGGGTGATAATTGCTGGGTGCAAATAGGTTAATATGGCAGTCATCTAGAATGGCCCTCAGGTCTGCTATATAGAGAACAGTAGTAGGCCCTGCTAGAGGTAGGGATTAAAAGACTGCCTATCAGTTTTACTTGACAGATGTAATATACTGTAATATAGAAGTATTGCAGTGTATTATATGAGCAATCAAAAGACTGTATATTCTCTACCAGGCCTAAAAATTTTTAAAGGAGTTGTCTTTATCATGTAGGTAAATTTAACACAAGGTACTTACCAATGTATTGTGATTGTCCATATTGCCTCCTTTGCTTGATTGATTAATTAAGAAAAAACACCAGCCTATGCGCACTCCCACAGTCCTGGCCACCAGAGAGCCTGGCACCTTTTCCAATCGTGTGCAAGCATGACCACTGCTGCTGGATTGCAAGGTGGGCATAACCATGGAAATGAGCAGTGTATAATGTGAGGGAGAACTAAAGCCAGCGAAGGAGGCAATATGGACAATCACAATATATTAGTAAGTGCCTTGTATTAACTTTTTCTACATGATAAATGCCATTTGCTGAAGTGACACAACTTCTTTAACATAAAAAATTAAAAATAGGAGAAATAAAAAAAATCTCTTATTATTAGAAAAAATGGAAGCATTAAAAATAAAACAGAATCAGTAACAACGCACATTACAAAACTAACATATTGTCTGACATTTACTAATGTGCTCAAGCTTTGATCTTATTATAAAGTATGCAAAATTTGGTGCAACTTGGTAAATCTAGTTTTAGAATAATGCACTGCACCTGGCTCTTCAACAAGACTGGACTCAGAAAAGGGTTTGACCTAAGTTGCAACATTTTGTGCTAAAGTTGCCAACATTTTTGGCACAAAATTCTGTTGCAAATTCAGCCAACCAATTGGTGTTATAAGGCCAAATTAAAAGTGTTGTCTCATCTGAGACATTTGGTGGCATATCACTAGTATATTATATCAATGTCAGATACAGTAGGTGACCCGCACCCATCTCCAGAACAGGTCCCTGAAAATGAAGGAGAGCGCATCACACATGTGTGGAATAACCAAAGTAACAGATCCCAAAGGGAAGGTAGAGCTAATCTCATTTACATTAAAACGTAACATTTAATATCAATAATTAAAATAAGTGGCCAAGAAACAAAAGAATAGCCTTTGTGCATAGGGTAATATGATTGGAATGATCTTACCCGAATATCCAGATGCATATAAGTACAAATTGTCAGACGCCTGTGTTGATTCTGTAGAGTCAAGCAGTCACAGGAACCAGAAGGTGGGTCGTATTACTCACCCATCCCTGTACCTGGTATAACCCTCAGAGCCTCAGTAACCTAACCCTGGAATTGTACGCCCTAATATGCCCTACTTAAGGGGTAAATAGGACGTGCCTACCACACGTCATCAGGGAACATGGGGACTATCATATGAAATGTAAATCCGATGTACACACAGAAATAGATATAACTGGGTACATCAGAACGCCAGTCTCACCACTGTTAGCCTTTCAGCATAGATGGCTCACTAGCCATGTGTTTAATGGCAGAGCTGAATTGACTAAGCTCTGGCGTTCTGATGTACCCAGTTATATCTGTTTCTGTGTGTACATCGGATTTCCATTTCATATGATAGGCCCCATGTCCCCGGATGATTCTAGGGCCACAGATTAGATGAAACGCGTCGGGACAGATTTGATGTGGTAGGCACGTCCTATTTACCCCTTAAGTAGGGCATATTAGGGTGTACAATTCCAGGGTTAGGTTCCTGAGGCTCTAAGGGTTATACCAGGTACAGGGATGCACTAGGGTGAGTAATACGACCCACCTTCTGGTTCCCATGACTGCTTGACTCTACAGAATTACCAAGGCGTCTTTGACAATTTGTACTTATCTGCATCTGGATATTTGGGTAAGATCATTCCAATCATATTACCCTACGCACAAAGGCTATTCTTTTGTTTCTTGGCCACTCATTTTAATTATTGATATTAAATGTTATGTTTTAATGTAAATGAGATTAGCACTACCTTCCCTTTGGAATCTGTTACTTTGGTTATATGATTTGGGCGGTGCGGCATACAAGCTTGATTGGTCTAAGTGCTGAGTATACCATGCTTTTCATTTGACATGTGTGGCATACTCTCCATTCTTTTCTAGGCAAGTGAGTTCCAGAGAGTGCACTAGATTTTTTTTTCATAAGTCCCACAGAAATTTATGGAGAACACACCATGCAAGAGCAGTCACTTCTTTATGAACTTCTGTGCTGCTCAGCTATTTTTGGCAGTCCTATAGAAATGAATGAAGAGCGACCACACATGCAGTTGTTCTCTGATTATTTTGGGGGTCCCGTTCGTGAGATAGTTGAGGGTCTCAGAGTTGGGACCTGAATCTATCTAACATTGGTGGCATATCCAAGCGATATACAATCATTCTCTCAGATGAGACAACCGCTTTAAGTGACTAAAATATCTAAGGGGCACCAAATTTATCATCAGCATATGCAACTGTGATAAATCTGGTGCATGCTTAGATTATATGTTTAGTCTGTCAAGAGCCCCATTATTCATCCCAATTGGTGAACACTATAAAAAAGATAATGATATGATATTTTTTCACACCTCCAAAAATGGAATAAAAATTGATCAAAAAGTTTCATGAATCACAAAATTGTACCATTGAAAACTAGGGCTTGACTTACAAAAAAAAAAAAAAACTCCCCCACAACTCCATTGAAGATATATTTAAAACATTAGGGTTTTCAAAATACAGCAGTACAAAACCAAAGGACAAAAAAGATCTTTATAATGCAAAAGTAGTAAACAAAAAAGATAATTTGTTTTACAATAATTATATTGATACACAATTGCTTTGTTTTCCATTCCCCATCCCAAATAAATGCACACATTGTTTTCAATACATGTACCCGAAGACGATAGTGTTTAAAAATAAAACTTGTCCCACAGGGAAACAAACCTACTACGTACAGTTACATCAGCAGAAAAATGTAAAAGTTATGGCCCTCTGAGCTCAGTACTGAAAAGGCAAAAACAAAAAATCACTGTGACCTGAACGCCCAAATTAACTGCAGCCTTAGGGATTACACGTTTTCCGGTTTTAGTCATGAAAGACTTGTAACTGATTGATTAGCTTGAACTGATGCTTAGTAAATCGAGGCATGTCTTTATTTTGCATAGCACAAATGATATCATGTAAAATCTAATATACTGTAAAGGAAAACTAAATGTAAAGTCAGTCAACAATATAAAATGTTTATAGAAAAAATTATAACTGTCTTTTACATAAATGTATTTAAATATATCTGTTGGTACTTAGACTTGGAGATAAGAATTTAAAGTAGTAATCAGGGTGGCAGATATTTTTATAGACTTCCTGTCACTCATCCCAAGGAACACTGTAAGAGATCTGTCAAACTCGTGTAAAGTAGAACTGGCGTGTAAAGTAGAACCAATCAGATTCAACCTTTCATTTTTCACAGCTCCTTTGGAAAATGAAATGTGGACTCTTATTGGCTGCTATGGGCAACTAAGCCAATTCTACTTTACACTAGTTTGATAAATTTCCCCCACTGTGTAGGGCCCCAATATTAGATAGATGTACAGTTCTCTAACATTTTAATGTCCCTTTAAGATGCTCAATTTACTTTTTTTTCAGTCAAGGTTCCTCTGCTTTACTTTTGACTGTTGGCAATAGTTGATTTAGACTGCTCTATGATTTTATTTTTAATAAAGCCCAGCCTTTGCTATTTTATAAGGAATGGCAGAGACGTATATGACAGTACCCCTTTTACCCAGGTAGAAGATGAGTGCACAGTGCTCTTTTTCTGTACAATGTTCTCTACTGTGAATCTGTCATTGGTGTTTCAATTTTGTAAATAATTAACATTGCCCAGAAAGGTCAGGTATCATGTTTACTTTTATTTCCTTTTACCCTATAGGTGTCACGAAGTGAGGTTGGCAACTCGTGGGTTAATCTGACATGTTCTTCTTTGGTTGTTTTGTTATTGCTGGCATTCACCACACCCTCCCCTTTCAGATGTAGGTGTCTTATCAATTATCTTTGCCTATTTAGTGTTGCTTCTCCCACCATGCTGTGCGGTTTATACTTTCTGTTGTATCTGTGGCCTGCTGGTGTGTGGATTCTCAGTGGAGATCTCGTGGCAGCCATTTGCTTCTGGAAAGAAGTGTCCTCTTTTCCTTTTGTATTTTTGTATTATTTGTGTGTATCCCTTCCCTGTGTTTGATGATTGGGCCTGAAGGGAGACTACTGTTTGTCCAGGTTGGTGGAGGAACAGTTTGACTCATTCCTGACATTAGCTTCAGGGTCCATCAGGAACAGTTAGGGTCCTAGGTATCCTGCGTATGAACTCGCCTACATTCTAGGCCTGTTCATTCTGGTTGTTAGTCAGGACTGGAGACAGGGTTTCTCTAGGAGGTGTCCATCTGCCTTCCCTAGTTTCCAGGCCTAATCTCCATTTCCTTTCCCCCCTTTTCCTCCTACGCTTGGTGTTGTATCTTCCCCCCACACAGGAGCATGACAATAGGTTAGTTTACTATTGATTACTTCACATATTATTCTATCTACAATATGTAGTTAGCGCTGTAGTATCTGGGTATCATAATGTTTTACTTTTGTACCATTATAATTTAATTAAAAAAACTCCTTAGCATATTGCTATAATCGTAAAGGCTTCTTTTAGCTATATAAGCTTTTTGACATTATATTGCATAGGTATGCAGAATATTAGTTTTCTCCTGTGCAATTGCCTAAGCAACAGTTTTATTATATTGGACCTTCATAAATGATTAAATCTAAAATTAAGCATTTGGTACTTGCTACATATAAATTTACAATGTAAGGAAAATGATAATGGTTGTCGAGGATTTTTTCAATCTGCTGTTTCGGCAGCTGAAGTAGGCAATAGAACTACACAGCTTCATCCATTGTGGACAGAGCTGGTAACTGTAGTGCTTTTCCCATTCACTTCAATGGGAGCAGGGCTGCAGTAACTAACTCTGTCCACTGTACAATCGATGTCGCTGTGTAGTTCTAGCATCTACTTCCAGTTCCAGACCTGCTGCAAAACAGCTGACCTGCAAGGGTACGGGGTGTTGGAACCCCACTGATTAAATATTTATAGAATAAGACATTACTATAAACATCCTGGACATCCCCTTTAAACTCCTAACAGTCCCATTAAAATAGGAAAAACCCTCCCAAAAATGTATTTTTTTTAATTATAGATTTTTAATCTGTGTTTGAAGTAAATCTTGTTGGCGCACAACTGAGGGCACACAATTGCATTTTTAACCCCTTAGTTACATAAATAATTTTAGCCTTTTGGACCAATAACATTTTCATCCTTCGTGTTCTGGCAGTCAGAAGTTTTTGATTTTGTTTTCTTCTAAATTTTTCTTTTATTTTGCGGGGTGAGTTGTAGGATTTTTTGGGGTATATCTAGTGTATTAAATAACTTATCATTTCATTTTTAGAGGGAAAGATTAAAATACAGAAATTTTAACATTATTATGTGGCATTTATTTATGGCGTTCACTGTGTGGTATAAATAACATAACTTTATTATATGAGTCAATGCAATGATTATAATGTCAAATTTAGCTGCACATAGTGTATCTTTGGATTGGTAGCAGGTAGAGATATGGGCTTTGTATCGGCGTTCCAGAATCACAGCATTATCTTCACTACATGGGAAGATATCACTGTTAGAAATTGGAAATGCCGTAAATGAAGCTGAAAGTGAAAGTAAAAGCAGGTTTTACCGCTTTTATTCCCGACTCGATTTCTAACAGTGATACCTTCTGTTGTGCTAATGCTGTCATTTAGAATCTTGAACCTTGAATGAAATCCTCAAATGTTAGCTTTCAAACAAGACCAGGCCCATTTCTCTGGGCTCCGGCAGAACAGTTAAAGGGGTTGTCTCACTGCAGCAAATATAATTTATTATGTAGAGGACATTAATACAAGGCACTTACTAATGTATTGTGATTGTCCATATTGCTTCCTTGACTGTCAGGATTCATTTTTCCATCACATTATACACTGCTCATTTCTGTGGTTATAACTCTGTAATCCATCAGCTGTGGTCATGCTTGCACACTCTAGGAAAAAGCACTATCCAATGTGCACTCCCATGGTCAAAGCTACCAGAGAAGCTGGCGCTTTTTCTTATAGTGTGCAAGTACGACCACCGCTGATGGATTGCAGGGTCATAGCCACGGAAACGAGCAGTGTATAATGTGATGGAAAAATGAATCCTGACAGTCAAGGAAGCAATATAGACAATCACAATAAATTAGTAAGTGGCTTGTATTAACTTCCTCTACATAATAAAAGCTATTTGCTGAAGTGAGACAACCCCTTTAAGTGCTTTTCCCACAGCACGAGCTGATCTTAGGGATAACTGTTTGGTGGTTAAAGAATAAATACTTTTACCTACAGGTAAAACTGATATACTGTGTAAACCCCAAATCTGCTTGTCAAGTAATGCCTCCTTAGTAGGCATAATACAAATTTATTAATGCTGTCTTAAACTTATCTAATACTAGCAGAAGGACCCGGCTTCGCCTGGGTATATTTCATCTATTTCATTTAATGTTTCTGTGTGTCGTTGCAGAGAGAAGGTCAATGCAGCTGACAGAAGTTGATTTTTACCTTCATTTTTTCAATCCACATTGTCTGCGGAGTGGGAGGGGGCGTGACCTGACCGCGTCGGGGGCGTGGTTTAGCGGGACCTTGGGGGGAGTGCTTTTAAGTCCTTCTTTTGAGGGTGGCCTGAATTACAGGTAAATTCATTGGGTAGCAGTGGAAGAAAACATCGCTTAGCATGGGTATATTTAATCTATTTCATTTAATGTTTCTGTGTGTTGTTGCAGAGAGAAAGTCATCCTCCCTCCCAGCCCTGCAGCTGACAGAAGTTGATTTTTGCCTTCAATTTTTAATAGTCATTGGCTGTGGAGTGGGAGGGGACGTGGCCTGACCGAGTTGGGAGCGTGACTTAGCAAGACCTGGGGCGGGGATTTTAAGCCCTTCTTTTGAGGGTGGCCTGAATTACAGGTCGATGCCATGGTAATTTATGAGGACACGCAATAATTAGCAGTGGAAGAAAACATCTTTTATTACTACTGAACGGTCGTTGTCTGATATTAGTCTATTTTATCTAAGGTTTCTGTGTGTCGTTGCATAGAGAAAGTCAATGCAGCTAACATAAGTTGAATTTTAACCTCATTTTTTTCAAATCCCCATTAGCTGCGGAGTGGGGGGAGGCGTGACCTGACCAAGGGCATGGTTTAGCGGGACCTTGGGGGGCTTGCTTTAAAGTTCTTTTGAGGGTGGCATGAATTACAGGTTGATGCCATGGTAGTTTATGAGGACACGCAATGGGTAGCAGTGGAAGAAAACATCGCTTTGCACGTGTGTATTTAATCTTTTTCATTAAATGTTTCTGTGTGTCGTTGCAGAAAGAAAGTCAACCTCCGACCCATCCCTGCAGTTGATTTTTACTAGAGATGAGCGAGCACTAAAATGCTCGGGTGCTTGTTATTCGAGTCGAATTTTTCCCGATGCTCGGGTGCTCGTTTCAAATAACGAACCCCATTGAAGTCAATGGGAGACTCGAGCATTTTTTGCAGAGGACCAAAGCTCTGCACAGGGAAGGTTGCGTGAAAACCTGGAAACCTCAGAAAATGATGGAAACACCATGGAAATGGACAGGAAACAGCAGGGGCAGCATGCATGGATGCCTCTGAGGCTGCCTAATCGTACCATTATGCCAAATTCTGTCCAACAGCCTGGTGGTGACCCTCAAGACAATTGTGCTGACGCAGACCAAGATGGGCAAGGCACATGCCCATCACATGTTAGTAAAGCACCCAACTAGGTGCAACGAAGGTCCATCACCGCCTGCGGGTGACACCACTGCCCATGCTGGCACTGCTGTCCTATCCCCCGCCCCAGGACGCAGGCATAAACGTCTCCCTCCCCACACCCACCCAGTAGTCCACAGCGTACACAAAGTTCTCCCAGCACAGTGCCCAGCTCTCCCCATCCCAGATGGGCAAACACGCACCCACCACCCACCCCCCCAGTCCACGGTAGACACAAAGACCTCCAAGCACAGTGCCCAGCTTTCCTAATTCCAGACGGGCTAAGACGCACACTGCACCCACCTATTAGTGTCCACACGTGGGTGGTTGCAGAGCCTTTTAGTGCCCCTCAAGACAATGTTTGTGTGCCAGGGCCAGGTAGTAACCCTCCTTGAAGTTGTGGGGGAGAGGCCGCTGGTGACCCTCGAGACAATTTTGGCCGACAGTGTAGTGGCGAGCCTCCAAATAATTGTGGGTGACAGCCTGGAGGTGACCCTCAGAAACAAATGGTTTAAAAAAGCATGGTGGTGCACCCCTGAATGACAGTCTGTAACTGAGATTGTAGGTGAACCCGCTAAAATTATAGTCTAGCACACCTTGGTGGTGAACCCCTAAATTACAAAGTTTGACTGAGATTGCAGTTTACAGCATGGGGGTGAACCCCAGGATGACTTGTTAAGACTCAGATTGCAGTTTACAGCATGGCGGTGAACCCCAGAGTGGCTTGGTTAGACTAAGATAGCAGCTGAACCACCCAAAAATTTAGCCTGACACAGCATGGCGGTGACTACAGTCCAGTGAACAATTTTGTGGTGTGCGGTACAGTAGCCGCAGTCTAGAAAATAAGTTTTTTCTCTCACTTATATATACTACAGTCCAGTGAAAAATTGTGTGTTGTGCGGTACACTAGCCGCAGTCTAGAGAATACGTTTTTTCTCTTAGATACATATACTACAGTCCATTGAACAATTGTGTGGTGTGCGGTACATTAGCCGCAGTCTGGAGAATATGTGTTTTCTCTCAGATCCATTTAATACAGTCCAGTGAAAAATTGTGTGGTGTGCGGTACACTAGCCGCAGTCTAGAGAATATGTTTTTTCTCTCAGATCCATTTAATACAGTCCAGTGAAAAATTCTGCGTTGTGCAGTACACTAGCAGTAGTCTAGAGATTGCGTTTTTTCTCTCAGATACATTTAATACAGTCCAGTGAAAAATTGTGTGGTGTGCGGTACACTAGCCGCAGTCTAGAGAATAGGTTTTTTTATTATATATACTACAGTCCAGTGAAAAGTTGTGTGGTGTGCGGTACACTAGCCGCAGTCTAGAGAATACGTTTTTGGCCTCAAATAGTAATTCTACAGTCCACTGAAAACGGTTTTGGCCTCAGATATTAATTCTACAGTTTAGTGAATACACAAAACGTTGAGCCCAAGGACTACGGGTCGAGGACGAGGACGTGGGCGTCCAAGTGATGTAGGGGGGCAGAGGCCGTGGTCCTGGGCAGGGTGACACAGTACCTGCTGATGAGGTAGCAGTGGAACGCCACAGAGGTTCGCTCCCTAGCTTCATCTCGCAACTTACAGGGTCACATGGTACAGTACTATTGAAACCACAACAGTGTGAACAGGTGATGACGTGGATAGAGGATAATGTGTCCAGTAATTTATCCACCACCCAGTCTTCCACGCAGTCCACCCACGCTAGCCAAGGGAGTAGACCTCTGGCTCCGCCAGCTCAACCTCCTTCCCCCCAGCCTGCCCCCCCCATGAAAAATATGGATTCAGATCCGGCATACTTCCAGTAACTCTTTACAGGACCCTTCCCAGAGTCACAAACCACTGCTCAGCAGCAACCTGAGCAGTTGCTCTGTCCCGATGCCCAAAATGTCAAACTTTCGCAGTCTGTGGGTGATGAGAGTGTGGACTTTGTGCAAGTAGTGTGTCAAGAGGCGTCGGATGATGATGATGATGAGACACGGTTGTCAGACAGTGACGTTGTTGTCAGGGCAATAAGACCGAGGGGGGAGCAAGGAATGAGGAATCGGAGAAAGAACTGGTGGATGATGAGGTGACTGACCCGAGCTGGATTGGTAAGCCTAGTCAAGACAGTGCTTCTGAGGGGGAGGCAAGTGCAGCACCAGAACAGGTTGGAGGAGGCAGTGGGGTGGCCATAGGGAGAACCAGGGCCAGAGCAAGTAGATCAGCAACTGTTTCATGGAGTGAAGCTCCCGTGCCGAGACCTAGATGTTCGCAAGTCTGGAGGTTCTTTAAAGAAAGTTAGGATGACCGACGGACTGTGGTGTGCAGCCTGTGCCACACCAGGATCAGCAGGGGAGCCACCACTACCAGCCTAACCACCACCAGCATGCGCAGGCATATGAGTGCTAAACACACGACTCAATGGAACCAAGGCCGTTCACCTTCTGCAGGTAACACTACTGCTCCTTCCCCTGTGTCACATGCTGGCTTTGCGAGTCAACCCCCCTGGCCAGCACCCCGGCACAAGCGCCTCCCGCCCTACAACCACCGCCTTCACCTCCACAATCCTCCACCAATGTGTCCCAGCGCAGCATTCAGCTGTCTTTGCATCAGACATTGGAGCGCAAGCTCAAATTCCACCCACCCACATGCACAAGCCCCAAACGTCCACATCAGCCTGGAGATGCCGCGCTATAGACTCATAGAGACTGAGGCTTTCCGCAAACTGATGGCGGTGGCTGTCCCTCGGTACTTGGTCCCCAGCCGCCACTATTTTTCCCGATGTGCCGTCCCAGCCCTACACCAGCACGTGTTAGAGAACATCATCCGTGCCCTGACCAATGCGGTTACTGAGAAGGTCCACCTAACCACGGACACGTGGACAAGTGCTGGCGGGAAGGGACACTATATCTCCCTGATGGTACATTGGTTTAACTTGGTGGAGGCTGGGACCGAGTCTGACCCTGGGGCCGCTCATGTACAGCCCACACCGAGGATTGCGGGGCCTACCTCGGTCACGGTTTCTCAAACTTATTATGCCTCTTCCTCCAACCCCTCCTCCTACTACTCTCAATTACTATCTGTGAGCACAGCGCCTTCAGTCGGTAGCTCTAGGCGTAGCAGCACTGCCGTGGGTAAGCGCAACTGGCGGTGCTGAAACTGCTGAGATTATGTGACAAGAAGCACACCGCCCAAGAGCTGTTACAGGGCATCACGGTGCAGACCGATCTTTGGCTGGTGCCGCTGAACCTCAAACCAGGCATGGCCCACGTGTTCAATCTTGTGGTTTCAGCGGTTCCTCAAAACCTACCCCAATTTGTCTGATTTGCTCACCATGTGCGACGCATCTGTGCTCATTTCCGCAAGTCAACCACAAATGCTGCCACTCTCAGGGCAGTGCAACGGCGCTTACAACTGACGGCTCACCGACTGTTGTGCGACATGCCCACGTGATGGAATTCCACATTACACATGTTAACCAGGGTTTACCAGCAACGCAGAGCGATTGTAGACTGCCAGATGACAACTTCCACGAGAACTGGTAGTCAGGTTAGTCAGCTTCCTCAAGTCTACAATGAGGAGTGGACGTGGATGTTTGATATTTGTCAGGTGTTAAGCCACTTTGAGGAGTCAACACAGATGGTCAGCGGCGATGCCGCCATTATCAGCTTCACCATCCCGCTGCTTTGTCTGCTGAAAAACTCACTGCTCAGCATGAAGTCAGAGGCTTTGCGCTTGTCATAGGAGATGGGGGAAGAATATACATTGCTTGATAGCCAGAGCACCCTCAGGTCTGTTTCTCAGCGCGTATTGGAGGAGGGGGAGGAGGATGAGGAGGATGAGGAGGAGAATGTTGGCGAGACTGAAGTGGGTACCAATGCTCATTCCTTCTTATCTGTTGAGCGCATATGGGCTGAAGAGGAGGAGTTGGAGGAGGAGGAAATGGAGAGTCAGCCTATTGAGGAGAGGGAATTCTTGCGTGTTGGGACTCTGGTGCACATGGCTGACTTCATGTTAGGCTGCCTTTCCCGTGACCCTCGTGTTAGAAGCATTTTTGCCAACACCGATTACTGGATGTTCACTCTCCCAGACCCCCGGTACAAGCAGAACTTTTCCACTCTCATTCCTGTAGAGGAAAGGAGTATGAGAGTGAATCAATATCAACAGGCCCTGGTGCACAAGCTGAAACTATCCTTCCCATCTGACACCGCTAGCGGCAGAGGACGTAGTTCTGTGGGCCAACTAGCGGGGGAGATGAGGCGAGCAGGCAGCTTGTCAAGCACTGGCAGGGGAACACTCTCCAAGGCCTTTGCCAGTTTTATGTCACCCCAGCAAGACTATGTCACCCGTCCCCAGTCTAGGCAGAGTAGGGGGGAGCTGTTCAGAAAGATGGTGAGGGAGTACCTAGCTGACCATACCAACGTCCTGCGTGATCACTCTGCTCCATACAACTACTGGGTTGCAAAGCTGGACACGTGGCCTGAACTGGCGCTGTACGCCTTGGAGGTGCTGGCCTGCCCTGCTGCTAGTGTGCTGTTAGAGCGGGTCTTCAGTGCAGCTGGTGGCATCATCACTGATAAGCGTACACGCCTGTCAACTGACAGCGCTGACAGGCTGACGCTTATTAAAATGAATAAAGCCTGGATTTCACCGGAATTCAAATCTCCACCGGGAAAAGCAGCTCAACATGAAGATTCTTCATGTATGCAATTTTTCTGAGGGCCAACTGGCGCTCTTTACAAACAATGTTTATGGAGGGCCACCTACAGGCCCTCTCTCCAAAAAATTTTTTAGGAGCGTCAACTACAGACACTCAAAAACAATTTTTCTGGAGGGTCAACTTCAGACACTCCAAAACAAATTTTTGGGAGGCTCACCTACAGCCATTTGACTGCAATCTCAGTCTGACCAAGGCATTGGTTGTGTCACAGCCATTCTGTGTCAGGATAAATTTTTAGGTGCTTCACCTGCTTCCTCAGTCTAACTTGGTCACTCTGTTGTCATCGCCATGCTGTGCCAGGGTAAATTTTTATGTGGTTCACCGGCTACCTCAAGTAACTTGGTCAATTGTGGGTGTCACCGCCATGCTGTGTCAGGGTAAAATTTTATGTGCTTCACCTGCTACCTCAGTCTAACTTGGTCATTCTGTTGTCACTGCCATGCTGTGTCAGGGTAAATTTTTGGGTGGTTCACCTGCTACCTCAGTCTAACTTGGTCACTTTGTTGTCACCGCCATGCTGTGTCAGGGTAAATTTTTGGGTGGTTCACCGGCTACCTCAAGTAACTTGGTCAATTGGGGGTGTCACCGCCATGCTGTGTCAGGGTAAAATTTTATGTGCTTCACCTGCTACCTCAGTCTAACTTGGTCACTCTGTTGTCACCACCTGCTGTGTCAGGCTACATGTTTGTGTGGCTCACCTGCTACCTCAACTAACTTGGTCAGTTGTTGGTGTCACCACTAGACTGCAGCTACTGTACCGCACGTGACAGAATTTTTCACTGCACTGTAGTATATATAACTGAAAGAAAAAAAAAAAGTATTTTCTAGACTCCGGCTACTGTACCACACACAACAGAATTGTTCACTCCACTTTAGTATATATAACTGAGAGAAAAACGTACTGTTTAGACTGTGGCTACTGTACAGCACACTACAGAATTGCTCACTGCACTGTAGTATATATAACTGAGAGAAAAAACGTACTGTTTAGAATGCAGCTACTGTACAGCACACTACATAATTGTTCACTGCACTGTAGTATATATAACTAACAGAAAAAATGTACATTTTAGAATGCGGCTACTGTACCGCAAATGACAGAATTTTTCACTGCACTGTAGTATATATAACTGAGAGAAAAAACGTATTTTCTAGACTGCGGCTACTGTACCGTACACGACAGAATTTTTCACTGCACTGTAGTATATATAACTGAGAGAAAAAACGTACTCTTTAGACTGTGGCTACTGTACAGCACAGTACAGAATTGTTCACTGCATTGTAGTATATATAACTGAGAGAAAAAACATATTCCCTAGACTGCACTACAGATCCCAGCAAGCCAAGGTACAGCAGTAGCAAAAATGAGTACTGAGAGGACTTTGGGCAATTTCTTTGGGGTCTGTGTGGAACACGTGCTGTCCCCTTTCTGCCACCAGTCGTTGTGCACAGTGTGCAGCCAAGATGCTGGTAGCTGCACTACAAGTTCCAGCCAGCAGCCAGAAGAAGACCAAAAAAAGGTGCTTGTAGCCCTTAAAAGGGCTGTTGGGTTCTTTGAGGATGATTCCTGCCTAACCAAAATCTAAATTGAGGCCCTAACACTCTCCCTAACAGACAGCAGCTCTGTCCCTAATCTTATCCAGGTGGCATCTGAGGCGAGCAGCACAGGACCAGATTCTTATATTCCCAGGTCATCTGGCCAGCCAATCCCTGCTATCGACTTGTAGGGGTTCCACGTGATGCTATGGGGTACCAAAGATTCTCCTGCATGTTGATTGGCTGAGAAAAAGGCGCCTAACATGCAGGAAGAGGAAGATGCCATTTCCTCGAGAATCGCAAGATGCTCGTCCGAGTATCGAGCATGTACGAATACCCTAATGCTCGAACGAGCACCAAGCTCGGACGAGCATGTTCGCTCATCTATAATTTTTACCTTTATTTTTTCAATCCCTGTTGGCTGCGGAGTGGGAGGGGGCATGGCCTGACTGAGTCGAGAGCGTGACTTAGCGAAACCTGGGGAGGGGGTTTTAAGTCCTTCTTTTGAGGGTGGCCTGAATTACTGGTCAATGTCATGGTAATTTATGAGGACACGCAATGGATAGCAGTGGAAGAAAACATCTTTTATTACTACTGAACAGTCTTAGAATACCCCCATTAACAGTGTCATCCACAGCTCTCTGCCCCTTTAAAGCAGCAAATAGAAATGGCTATGTTGTTACATGAGCTCCTCAGCTGGCTGCTAATTACCTGGCTGTGTTGTTATGGAAACCTGCCCTCTCTGTGTGTGTCTGTGCAGAAAATGGCAGTTGAGGTTTGAAAGCAAAGCTCCCAGGCTAATATTGGCTAATGCAGGTCATATTTTGGGAATATCTCGGGAACGGTATTTCCTAGAGAGCTGAGACCTGGTCTAAAACCTTCCCGGACACCTGATATACCTGTGTGCCAAATGTGGTGAAAATCGGTCCAGTAGTTTGGTCGCGCATAGAGAACAGACAGACAGAAACTCATTTTTATAATATTAAGAGATATACAGTGCCTACAAGTAGTATTCAACCCCCTGCAGATTTAGCTGGTTTGATAAGATGCAAATAAGTTAGAGCCTTCAAACTTCAAACAAGAGCAGGATTTATTAACAGATGCATAAATCTTACAAACCAAAAAGTTATGTTGCTCAGTTAAATTTTAATAAATTTTAAACATAAAAGTGTGGGTCAATTATTATTCAACCCCTCAAACCACCAGAATTCTGTTTGGTTCCCCTAAAGTATTAAGAAGTAGTTCAGGCACAAAGAACAATGAGCTTCACATGTTTGGATTAATTATCTGTTTTTTCCAGCCTTTTCTGACTATTTAAGACCCTCCCCAAACTTGTGAACAGCACTCATACATGGTCAACATGGGAAAGACAAAGGAGCATTCCAAGGCCATCAGAGACAAGATCGTGGAGGGTCACAAGGCTGGCAAGGGGTACAAAACCCTTTCCAAGGAGTTGGGTCTACCTGTCTCCACTGTTGGGAGCATCATCCGGAAGTGGAAGGCTTATGGAACTACTGTTAGCCTTCCACGGCCTGGACAGCCTTTGAAAGTTTCCTCCCGTGCCGAGGCCAGGCTTGTCCGAAGAGTCAAGGCTAACCCGAGGACAACAAGGAAGGAGCTCCGGGAAGATCTCATGGCAGTGGGGACATTGGTTTCAGTCAATACCATAAGTAACGTACTCCACCGCAATGGTCTCCGTTCCAGACGAGCCCGTAAGGTACCTTTACTTTCAAAGCGTCATGTCAAGGCTCGTTTACAGTTTGCTCATGATCACTTGGAGGACTCTGAGACAGACTGGTTCAAGGTTCTCTGGTCTGATGAGACCAAGATCAAGATCTTTGGTGCCAACCACACACGTGACGTTTGGAGACTGGATGGCACTGCATACGACCCCAAGAATACCATCCCTACAGTCAAGCATGGTGGTGGCAGCATCATGCTGTGGGGCTGCTTCTCAGCCAAGGGGCCTGGCCATCTGGTCCGCATCCATGGGAAGATGGATAGCACGGCCTACCTGGAGATTTTGGCCAAGAACCTCCGCTCCTCCATCAAGGATCTTAAGATGGGTCGTCATTTCATCTTCCAACAAGACAACGACCCAAAGCACACAGCCAAGAAAACCAAGGCCTGGTTCAAGAGGGAAAAAAATCAAGGTGTTGCAGTGGCCTAGTCAGTCTCCTGACCTTAACCCAATTGAAAACTTGTGGAAGGAGCTCAAGATTAAAGTCCACATGAGACACCCAAAGAACCTAGATAACTTGGAGAAGATCTGCATGGAGGAGTGGGCCAAGATAACTCCAGAGACCTGTGCCGGCCTGATCAGGTCTTATAAAAGACGATTATTAGCTGTAATTGCAAACAAGGGTTATTCCACAAAATATTAAACCTAGGGGTTGAATAATAATTGACCCACACTTTTATGTTTAAAATTTATTAAAATTTAACTGAGCAACATAACTTTTTGGTTTGTAAGATTTATGCATCTGTTAATAAATCCTGCTCTTGTTTGAAGTTTGAAGGCTCTAACTTATTTGCATCTTATCAAACCAGCTAAATCTGCAGGGGGTTGAATACTACTTGTAGGCACTGTAAAGCTGAGTGTATGTGTGTGTGTATGTCCACTAAAGGAATCTGCACCGTCACAGGTACAATCACGAAATTTGGCACACAGGTTCATCAGGTGTCCGGGAAGGTTTTAGAACGGGTCTCAGCTCTCCAGGACGTACCGTTCCCGAGATATTACAAAAAAATGCATTCGCCAATAGAAGCCTGGTCACTTGACCCTTATTAGCCACTACAAGCTCACAGGCAGTTAGTCTCCACACACACCAGGTTTCCATAACAACCTAGCCAGTTCACTGCTGTAGGTCTGCTTTAAAGAGGCAGAGCGCCCTATGTTTTAGACTAATTCATCATCAATCATTACCTCATATAATGTAAATTTCACATATTTACTGCTCAGTAGTAATAAAAGATGTTTTCTTCCACTGCTACCCACTTTCCTCCTAAATTACTATGGCATCGACCTGTAATACAGGCCACCTTCAAAAGAAGGACTTAAAAGCCCCACCCCCAGGTCCCAGTAAGTCACGCCTCTGACTCAATCAGGCCACGCCCCTTCCACGCTGCATTTGACTGGGATTGAAAAAATGAAGTTAAAAATCAACTTCTGTCAGCTGCAGGGGAGATAGCGCGACTTTCTCCCTGCAGCTCATGCACAGACTGCACAGTGCTGCTGTCTGAGAGTGAGCTGTTCAAAAGGACATCCTTGTGTCCACCCAGGCCCTGCGCATGACAGAGGATAGGGAGTCTGAAAGCCAGACTGTCCAGCCTCCCCCCAACATGAAGCCATGCCACCGGTCCTCATGAAGCCACACCCCTAAACACGGGGCCATGCCCCCTGTTTCCATGAAGACACGGAGGAGAAGCTGTCTGAGCATGAGCTGCTGAAAGGGTGGACATCCCTATGTCTGTCCAGGCCCTGCGCCAGACGGTGGACAGGGAGTCTGAAAGAAAAAAAAAAGAAAACGGACCTCTGGCCACTCTAGGGGCAGGCTGATGTTAGGGCGGCCAGATGTCCAGTTTTAGGCTGGACAGTCCGGTTTTCTGGCTCCCTGTCCTCCATCCTGCGCAGTGCCTGGACGGACGTAGGGATGTCCACCCTTTCAGTAGCTCATGCTCAGACAGCTTCTCCTCCGTGTGTTCATGGAGCCAAGGGGCGTGGCCTCATGTTTAGTGGTGTGGCTTCATGGGGATCGGGGGAGCTGCTTCACGTTTGGGGGAATGGCTGGTGAGGTCCGGCTTTCTGGGCTGAAGACAGTGGCCATCCTAGATGCTGTGGGGTCACAGTTAAAGGGGAGGGCGCTGTGGATGTTTCTGTTAAGGGGTGGGCTGCTGTGGAGGTCACTGTTAAAGGAGTGGGCACTGTAGACGTCACTCTTGATATCTTTTAACGACACACACAAACATTAAATTAAATAGATTAAATATACCTGGGCGAAGCCGGGGCCTTCAGCTAGTAAATCTAATAAAACAGGAAGGCAGAAGATATGCTCAGTTTATCATAGAGGTGAAAGTTGACTAATCATTCTGGTTTATCTTTGTAAGCCTCATCTCTGTTAGCCCTTGCAGGCAGGTCCTCCCCCCTCTGTACCATTGTTCATAAGTTCATGCTTATTGCACTTGTTTTGTTGTATATGATGTATGTATAACCATTTTACATGTCTAGCACCTTGGAATTAATAGTGCTTTCAAATAAATAACAATAATAGTAATCTTGCTAGACATTTTAACCCCTTCAACCCCGGACCTGTTTTCACCTTCCTGACCAGGCCATTTTTTGCAAATCTGAGATGTGTCACTTTATGTGGTAATAACTTTGGAACGCTTTTACTTATCCAAGCCATTCTGAGATTGTTTTCACCGTCACATATTGTGCTTCACGACAGTAGTAAATTTGTGGCAAAATATTTCATTTTCATTTATAAAAAAAATACCAAATTTACCAAAAATTTGGAAAAATTTCCAAATTTCCAAATTTTAATTTCTCTACTTTCAAAATATATAGTAATACCTCCAAAAATAGTTATTATTTTACATTCCCCATATGTCTTCTTTATGTTGGCATCATTTTATAAATGTCATTTTACTTTTTTGGGACGTTAGAAGGCTTAGAAGTTTAGAAGCCATTTTTCAAATTTTCAACAAAATTTCCAAAACCATTTTTTTAAGCACCAATTCAGATATAAAGTGATTTTAAGGGGCTTACGTAATGGAAACCACCCATAAATGACCCCATTTTAGAAACTACACCCCTCAAATTATAAAAAACTGCTGTTACAAACTTTGTTAACCCTTGAGGTGTTCCACAAGAATTAATGGAAAATGGAGGTGAAATTTCACTTTTTTGGTAGATTATTCATGTTAATAATTTTTTTCTTGCAAAACAGCAAGGGTTAACAGCAAACTAAACCTCAATATACATTACTCTGATTCAGCAGTTTACATAAATACCCCATATGTGGTGGTAAACGTCTCTATGGGTTTGTGGCAGTGGTCAGAAGGAAAGGAGCGCCATACGGATTTTGGAGGCAGATTTTGCTAGAATGATTTTAGGCACCATTTTGTAATTGAGAGACCCTGACGTACCCCTACAGTTGAAACCCTCAAAAAGTGAACCCATTTTGGAAACTACACCCTTCAAAGAATATATTAAGGGGGGTACTGGCCACTTTGACCCTTAAGCGTTTTATGGAATTTGGAAACACTTGGCTGTGAAAATGAAAAGTTTCATTTCTTCCAATAAAATGTTGCTTTAGCCCCAAATTTTTCATTTTCACAAGGGGTAACAGCAGAAAAGCACCCCATAATTTGTTCCCCCTTTTCTACTGAATACGGCAACACCCCATATGTGGTGGTAAACTGCTGTGGGGGCACATGGCAGGACTCAGAACAGAAGGAGCACCATATGGATTTTGCAGCACAGATTTTGATGGATTGGTTTGCGGGAGCCATTGATTTTTATTTTTTTGAGTTATTGTCTTATGTGGGGGCTCATTTTTTGCGGGACGAGGTGACGTTTTCATTGGTACCATTTTGGGGTACATAAGACTTTTTGATCGCCTGCTATTATACTTTTTGTGAGGCAAGGTGAAAAAAAATGTCTGTTATGGCATAGTTTTAAAAAATTTTTTTACAGCATTCACCTGGGGGGCCATCCCATGTAATATTTTTATAGAGCAGGTTGTTACGGACGCGGCGATACCCAATATGTCAAACATTTTTATTTTTGGAAAGTTTTACACATTAGATGCTTTTTTGAACAGAATAAAATCTTTTTTTGTGTTGCTATTTTCTGAGAGCCATATTTTTTTTATTTTTTGGGCGATTGTCTCAGGTAGGGTCTATATTTCTGCGGGACAAGATGACGGTTTGATTGGTACCATTTTGGGGTAAATACGTCTTTTTGATTGCCTGCTATTACACTTTATGTGAGGCAAGGTGAAAAAAAATGCTGTTATGGCATAGTTTTTAAAATAAATGTTTTACAGCATTCACCTGGGGGGCCATCTCATGTAATATTTTTATAGAGCAGGTTGTTACGGACGCGGCAATACCCAATATGTCAAACATTTTTATTTTTGGAAAGTTTTACACATTCTATGAATTTTTGAACAGAATAAAATCTTTTTTTGTGTTGCTATTTTCTGAGAGCCATAGTTTTTTTTATTTTTTTGGCGATTGTCTCAGGTAGGGTCTACATTTCTGCGGGATAAGATGACGGTTTGATTGGTACCATTTTGTGGTAAATACGCCTTTTTGATCGCCTGCTATTACACTTTTTGTGAGGCAAGGTGGAAAAAAATGGCTGTTATGGCATAGTTTTTTAAAAATTTTTTTACAGCATTCACCTGGGGGGCCATCTCATGTAATATTTTTATAGAGCAGGTTGTTACGGACGCGGCGATACCCAATATGTCAAACATTTTTATTTTTGGAAAGTTTTACACATTAGATGCATTTTTGAACAGAATAAAATCTTTTTTTGTGTTGCTATTTTCTGAGAGCCATATTTTTTTTTATTTTTTGGGCTATTGTCTCAGGTAGGGTCTACATTTCTGCGTGCCAAGATGGCGGTTTGATTGGTACCATTTTGGGGTAAATACGCCTTTTTGATCGCCTACTATTACACTTTTTGTAAGGGAAGGTGACCATAAAAAGGCTGTTTTGGCAGTTTTTTTTTTTTTACTGCATTCACCTGGCGGGGTGGATCATGTGATATTTCTATAGAGCTGGTCGATACGGACGCAGTGATACCTAATATGTCTATTTTTATTTTTTTCACTATTTTTTACATTTTTTTTTATATTATTTTGTGAAAAGGACGCTTTTTTTTTTAACTTGAAACTTTTTTTGTAAAACTTTATTTTTTCACTTTTTTTCCACTTTCTCTTTTTACACTTTTTTAACTTTTGGGGTCTGATCCCCTTTACAATGCATTACAGTACTTCATTATTGTAATGCATTGGCTGGAAGTGTATTACACACAGTAATACACTTCCAGCCTTACTGCCTGTGAGATCCAGGGGGCTGGATCTCACAGGCTACCGTAGATAGCAGCCGGATGCCTAAGGAAGGCATCAGGCTGCTATCTTAGCCATCGGGTCCCCGTCACAGCAGCGTGGGGACCCGATGGACACCCCCTCCGACCGCCCGCATCGCATGTGCCGCGGTCAGCGCTGACCACGGCACATGAAGGGTTAATACGCCCGCATCGGTGTTTTCACCGATGCGGGCGTACACAGCAGGGGTCTGGCTACTGGGAACAGCCGGCCCCCCGCAGCTGATCGGGCGGGCGCAGCTCCTGCACCCGCCTGATCAGCACGCCGTAGTACTACGGCGCTGGTCGGGAACTTACTTCCCGCAGCGCCGTACATGTACGGCGCTGGTCGGGAAGGGGTTAAACATTTATCTATTTTCTCAGTTGGTTTGCAAACCTTAATATTTTACACCAAAATAGAAGTAGTGTGTTTTAAGTTAGAAAACAGGAGAATGCGTAGAATGCGTAGAAAAAAATTATTTGAATAAATTTTTTGAATAAAATCCAGCCTTTATTTTCTTCATCCAAGTGCACAGTTAAAAGCCAACACTTACAGAGCCCTTATCTACGCGTTTCGGATCACACAATACAGATCCTTAGTCATATGACTAAAGGTCCTTTTACACGGGCCGATTATCGGCCGAAAAATCGTTCCTAGGAACGCTAGTGCCGATAATCGGCCCATGTAAAAGTGGCCCTAATCAGCCGACGAACGAGCAAAACGCTCGTTCGTCGGCTGATTGGATCTTTTGTAGAAACCAAAAGATCCAATCTGTCGGGCGCACATCGCCCTGTGTAAACAGACGATGTGCGCCTGACAGTATGGAGCTTCCCGGCCGCACGAGCGATACAGCGATCACTCGTGCGGCCCGGCGCTCGATTCGTCGGGCCGTGTAAAGGCTCCCTGCCTGAGCGCCGATATCGCTGATCGGCGCTCGGGCAGGGAGAATAATCGGCCCGTCTAAAAGGGCCTTAAGGATCTATATTGTGTGATCCGAAACGCGTAAATAAGGACTTTGTAAGTGTTGGCTTTTAACTGCACTTGGATGAAGAAAATAAAGGCTGGATTTTATTCAAAAAATTTATTCAAATAATTTTTTCTTTGGAAGCTGGTCACTTTTTTCTCCTGTTTTCTTGCGTATGTCAAGCACCACTTCCTAGTGCTGACCGTGCCTCCAGTCTATTCAGGTGAGCGAGACGTTGGAGTTTATTTGTTTTTTCTCTACTGTGTTTTAAGTTGTGCCCTTTTCTTTAAGCCATCCATATTTTTTTATAAACCAAAGCTCTTTTCTATGCATTGGTAGGTGAGGTGCAAAAATCTGAAATCTGGCACACTGCAGGAGTACATAAATTTTTTGGTGCAAGTTTGCTTACTAAACTATTGCTGTTAAAGGGAGTCTGTTACCTCATTTTCACCTATATAGCTAACAGCAGTGCTCCACAGACAATTGCAGACACATCCTAGACATACCTGTGTGCACTTTCTGTCTGTATTACATGTTCAGAAAAAGCACTTTTATTCTGCAGGAAAACAGCTCCCAAGTGCCCGGCTCTGCTGCTGCTGCAAACCAGACTGAAGAGGGGAGGGCTGCTTTAGCTGCTCATATCTTGGGAATGGTAGCAGATAGAAAAATGGTTCCAACCTTCTTTGAAAGCTGACATTACAAGCTTTACAATTATACCAAAACCACAGAATTATATCCAGTATATCAGAAGATATAGCTGTTAGAAATCGAATCAGGAGAGAAAGCTGTTTTTAGTTTCACTTTCAGCCGGGCACTTGGGAGCTGTTTTCCTGCAGAATAAAAGTGCTTTTTCTGAACAAGGAATACAGACAGAAAGTGCACACAGGTATGTCTGGGATGTATGTGCAATTGTCTGTGGAGCACTGCTGTTAGCTATATTGGTGAAAATGAGGTGACAGACTCCCTTTAAAATGTATAGTTCAGTTTAATAAAAATCTGAAGAGTTTCTAAATAAAAAGTATAGCCTTATAATAAATCTCATCATAAACAGACCTGTCCTGATTCAAAAGAATGAGCAGAGTTGTCATAATGTTTTGCACAGTTAAAAGGGGTTTCCCACTATACTGCATAGTTATATAGTTACTAGTGTTGATCGAGCACCCAGGTGCTTGTGTGCTCGGGTGCTCTGGCTGAGCACTCAGGGGTGCTCCCGAGCATAATTGAAGTCTATGGGACTAAACCAGGCACCCCCCGCTCGCAAGAGGGGGGGTGCCTGGTTTACACAAGTTCCCCAAATAAAAATAAAAAAAGGACACAGACACTGACACTACTTACCTTTACCCGTAGTTCCCGACCTTTTCCTTCAGGAAAGACGGCGCGCAGAGTGGTAAATTTTACCACAGCGCCACCTACTGGAGGGAGCTGTTGGGAAAGGTAAGGACGGATCCGTCATGAACTCCATTGAAAGTCAATGGAGGACGGATCCGTTTACTATTGTGTCACACCAAGACGGATCCGTCATGACCCTAATGCAAGTCAATGGTGGGGATCCGTCTCGGCTGAACACCGAGTGGACCCGAGGGCAGGCATGCTCGGCCGAACAGCGAGTTTGGCCAAGCATGCTCGCTCATCACTAATAGTTACATACGTAGGTTGAAAAAAGACACAGAACCATCCAGTTCAACATTTCTCAGATAAAGTATATGACTTTAATTGTTAGATAGGGAGGCAATCTATCAAAATGGGTGTAAAGAAAAACTGGCAAAGGAGCTCTGAAAAATGAAAGGTGGAATCTGATTGGTTGCTATGGGCAACTAAGCCAGTTTTTCTTTACACCAGTTTTGATAAATCTCCCCCAACGTATTCTGACCTATCAGTGAGAATACTTGAGTTGAGTGGCTGGTCTACACAAATAGGGGAAGGACTCTACAACAGAATCTGCTCTGACTGAGCTATTGAGTATGTGTGACCATCAGTACTGACAAATATGGTTTCTTTCTGAGAGGAATTCAAAAGATTACCAAGTATGTTACAGCAATATTCAGACTCAGAAGCATTTTTTTATAGTTTATGCCACCAATATCTAGACATAGGGACATTTTCTAAAATGATTCCAGTTGAAAAATGTGTTATTGTTATTAATAAATAAGATACTGCTTATAAGAACACCTAGATACATAGACTTGCATAGAAAATGCATATTTATAAAGATACTGGAACGCGTGCAATAAATTGAAATAATCTGTGGAGCACATGTCATATTTTTTTCCAAACCGTTGGGCCGATTTACTAAACCTGTTGATCACATAAACTTAGACAGGCTTTCTAGACCTGTATCAGATTTAACAGTGGCTTAGACTGGGTGATAAATGTGGCGCAGGGAAAGACATTTTGGTCTAACGCTATACCAACTATTGGTTGACTTTGTTTCAAATGGAATTTTATGCCACAATTGTGTTGCAATTTTGGAGTAAACATTGTATGTTAGACCATGTCTCCTTAAAACGCCACAGTCCTTTTCAGTTAACCCACACATCTTTTCCAGACTAGCCATAGAAACGTTTTGTGCATACTCCAGTGATCTATTGAAAAACCTAATTTTCACCTAATTTTATATACTCTTTGTGTCAGTAGAGGGGAGCAGAGTTGATAGAGAATTGCGTTAGTGCAGCCCTTTACTTTCTCCCTGCTTATGTCATATATAAGAGAAGGCATCAAGAGAAAAAAGGCATTCAGAACTAAAATAACTTGAATGCCATACTGAAACAGAGAATGTCAAGTGTTTACATATCTGTAAAGGTAACTTGCTAGGTAATAAAGTCCAGTGATTACAGCAGTCTCTGCTGTGTGAGAAGGTAACTAAAGGAGTATCCTAAAGCTTATAGTACATTAACAGATCATGCAGTCGATTATTGGGATTATTGGGAGGGAAGTGTTCCTTCCCAGTAATCTCCTGCTCGTCAGCAGAGGAAATCATTGTTATTACATGCAGCGATCTCCTCCTCATCCTCCTCATGGGGAGGATTGATCGCTATGCCATTGCTCGTCCCCATACTGAATCATTGTTTGCTGGCAGTAGATTGTTTTTAGACACCACGATCTGCCGCTGGCAAACAATGATTTTTAAACCTGTTGAAAGTTTCCAATTACCTGATGAATGAGCATTGTTCGTTCATCGAGTAATCGGCAGCAGTATTACACTGCCAGATCATCACTAACGAGCATTACTATGAATGCTGGTTAGCGATGATCTGCAAGATTATCTGGCAGTGTAATATAAGCTTAACAGATGAAGGAGAAGAAGGAAAAGTATCACATCTACGGTATTATGACCAAGCATGCTTGTAAAAACAGTGACTGAGCTGCAGTACACTGTATCTTTAATATGGCAGAGATTGATAACTACATGCTAGTGAATTAGGAGGATGGAGATGTCTGCAGAAAAACATGGATATGCTTTGAACAGAAAAGCTTCACATCTGCACTGTATATAAAGATCTAAGAATGCCGTGATATTTTTATTCTTCACTGAAGATTCAATTTGAAGATACAAGATAACAGTGAAAGGGGATAAAAGTACTAATTGCTATTAAATCCATTATGTGGTTTTCATAGCGGCTACCCTTTAATTTTCTCTGTGTTTGGAGAAGGAAGTGTTTTTAGCAGGGCAAAACACCTGTTTAGGATAGAAGTTACAATTTGGAGCTCTGCCTAAATTGCCAATATTGTATTTATCATGCGTATACTTATACTGAAGAGTTTAGCAGTAGGTGCATTCCTTTATACAAATGACCTGCCATGCCATAACATCACTTAAAGAAGTGTACAGGAAGAGTGTCATTATATGACTGACCACACATCCTTGTTTTCCCTAATGGTAGATTTTGAGACTACTTGTCATCATTTATTTTTATTGCCATCAGATCCAGCAATATATTCTGACACTTATCTAATATATATGACCAGCTTAAGACTATGTTCACATTAATTAATAGTAATGCTGCCCTAAGATAAGAGCAGGAAGTGGAGTCCATCGGGGACCCAGACACTGTTCGAACAGTAGTAGAGGCAGATCAGTGAGGTGAATATAATCTGTTTTATTGTTTAAAACTACAACCCAATGACTCTCTTTTTATATTGCTAGAAAATCCATTTAAAGGGATTATCCCATGATTAATGTAAAACATTAAAATCAGACATCATATTGTACATGACCATCTCTTTCTAACAAAGCTAGAACCAGCCATGTACCTCACATGGCTCCAAAGCCTCTCCACATTTCTTGCTCCAATTATTTTGCTGGATTTATTTCAAGCTGCCAGTCCAGGAAGGGGGTGGGGGGTTGTTCTTTTTAAGGGGCATGCCCCTTCTACTGCAGCTATCTCCCTCTAATTGTCAAGGCTAATTGACACAGTAAATACAGCTGGAGGCAATTGAAGGGTGGAACTGAGCATGTGTGACCACATCAGAGAAAAGAACAAATGGCTGGTGTCACTACACAAATACATTTTAATAAACAACTCAGTGGCTATGCTAATTTTTTAAAATTGCATATAGTTAAAAAAAAACTCATATCCAGGTGTTGCTTTAGGACAACCCCTTTAACAATAGTAGAAACACCAGAACAGGCCATTTAACTTAGAAGGCGAATGCTTGTCAATGTTAAGGAATTAAACAATATATTCAGAATGAGATAATTGTGAGTCTCAAAAGCAAAGTATTTAGATTTCACATACAGTAGATGGTCAAATATGCTGAGAAAAATACAAGCAAACTTATAAAGAAAATGATGTCTATATATTTAACATTTGGAAATCAAGCACCACGGAGGTCCTTGTAATTCCAGATTAAAGAGTTTTTACTATTCATAGATATAATTATGTGTTTGATCTGAACACGACATCCAAACCCTTTATCTTTTCCTTTACATGGCAGAATATTGACATTAAATCCAGATTACCTATATTATCATCAACATACAAACTCCTTAAGCCCTAATAACAGCGCTCATCACGACTGTCACACTTCAAAGAGTGTATACCCCACAGGCGCACATTAGATGTCAGTCTGTAAGAAAGAAGCCTTCACTGAATAAAGGGCTAACGGGTTCTGTCTGAACTTCCATTCATGAGTATGTTCAGTGTAGAAGTTCAGTGACTTCTACTATGGCCCCTTGTATTAATAAATAAAATATATGTATCTTTTTATACCAAACTGCTCAATGAGCAGAAGTTCTGCTAGTAAATTAAGACTGGGAGCGTACAGAAATCAAGGCGTTCACATAGAAAACAGGCGTGCAGAAGAAAGCTAATACCATGTAATGTAATATTAGTTTTGCATTGTATAGCAAAGTATTTTATTGAGGCATTTTGATTTACTAGTCACAGATCTTATCTTTCACAGCTAGCCACACTGACTCCTGGTATTAATAGAACTTCCTTAACCCTTTTTTGGAACTGTGAATGTAGAAGTAGGCTGCTTATTCCAGCTCCTCAAAAGCCTTGAAAAATTTCCATGCTTAAAATAAAATAAAGGTGACAACACGTGATAACACGAGTTCTATTTTCTAACATTCTAACACTTAAGCCTTTTATATTTATCACTATAATTCAATAATAATGAGAGTATATATATATATATATATATATATATATATATATATATTTGAAACTTATTATAAATTAGTATAAATTCATATAAAAGTAATGAAGTGAATTTTTCCATTTATTTATTTGTTTGTTATGTTTCATACATGAAGTCTAAATTTTAAGAAAATTCAAAGTATGGATGAGATGAAGATTCTGATTAAATTATATACCATGAAGAAAAAGAAAAGTATGGAAATAATAGTTGCTGTCTATATATGCACTTACTGTGTATCTGGATACACATAATGATCACCACTTAGTAAGATACTGTAAGCTGATAAGACAGACTCACTCCAGGTAACTACTGGCACAAACCATAGAAAACTAGCCTGTAACAGAATCTAACTGCTCGCTGCTCATCAGAAGCCAGACCTAAGTGTGTATTGGCTGCCATAATGTAACATGTTTTGTGTTTTTTTTTTACCAACTATACATATTTGCATATTACAGGCTGTAGTATTATTACTGCTATGCAAAATGGTTAAACTTTAAAAATACATCTATGCTACTCTATTTCAGCTACAGCTGGTGTTCAGATCCAAGTAAGTCGAGATATACAAAACATGGTTAGTGCTTGAGATGTGTGAATTGCATATCATATTTGTACTGTAAACACTAGTGTCATAGCAAACCACTCTCATGCTTCATAACAAAAGTATCTAAAAGAAGTTGCAATTTGTGCCCCATGTTATAGACATTAGTGAACCAGCGCATACAGATGTTCAATGAATACAGCTATTTTCTTAGCAGAGGATAACATATTGAGTCAGAAATATAAAACTATAATCATCATAAATATATCTCTCTCTAATATATATATATATATATATATATATATATATACACTACAACATCATGTCTATCTATCTATCTGTATATATAGTCATTACTACTAAAGCTATGTAATATCACAGTGTACCATATGCAATTTTACACAGGACTGCAAGTGAACCTGCTTCTTTATTATCATACTTTTCTAACAATTAAGCATTAAGCTCTGCTTCATCTGTAAATGGCCTCAATAAACTATATTCTTTGTCACTACAATAAATAATAATCAGCCACGTTGCATTAAGTATCATTCAGAAAAAAGTGAATAGTTAATTGTTAAATAGTAAACTCACCTTTAAAAATTTCAAAAAGTTCAGAAGAAACAAAAAAAAAATATTATATCCAGTATTCCATTTAGAAACCACACAATCCCAGTGAACGGCGGTAGTAATAGAGCAGGTTCTGGATTTCTGTATCCCAGGCTCCTGTGTTAGCTGTCAGTATTGTCCTGAATCGAGCAGAACTGAAACCCGTCCTCCCCTGAGCTGTCACTCTGCTACCATCTCCTGCAGTTATTTAAGTTAACTAAAGAGGTGATCTAGATAGTAAACAAGTCCTGTGCAAACCAATGGCTTTCCACACCCTTCTGTTTATAGTAAGGTGACTTTTGCTCAGAGATCACTACCATCAACAGCTCCTGCCTTTCTGTGAGTATCTAGTGTGCTACATATACCCTTAGGCTCTTTTTGTCATGCCACCTTCCTGAGACTCTGCTCACCGGCTGTCACAGTGACGCATCTGTTCCTTATTGTTCAAGATTCCTCTAAATTGTGAATGGAGTCTATGAGTAAAGTGTCCACCGAGTGCTGTAATTGTAAATGTAGTGAGTAAGCAGAGGAAACTGCATTTTACAGGCAAGGACTGTTCTATTTCTATTTTTGCTTTTTTTCTATATCAGTTTGTGTGTTTTGTATGTTTACTATGTGAAATTTTTATGCATTATTGGAATACCATGGTGCTGTATAACTAAAGTTTTATTATTCTGTAACGAGTAGTAGTAGTCGCATTAGTAGTAGAAGCAGTAGTGTAGTAAGTGTAGTAGTAGTAGATGCATTCTCACAAGAATTACTTCTAAACCCCCCAAAATTGCGTGCTTGGTGGTAAAACTTTTTGTACATCCAGTTCTCTCTCTCTCTCTCTCTATATATATATATATATATATATATATATACACTCACCGGCCACTTTATTAGGTACACCTGTCCAACTGCTCGTTAACACTTAATTTCTAATCAGCCAATCACATGGCGGCAACTCAGTGCATTTAGGCATGTAGACATGGTCAAGACAATCTCCTGCAGTTCAAACCGAGCATCAGTATGGGGAAGAAAGGTGATTTGAGTGCCTTTGAACGTGGCATGGTTGTTGGTGCCAGAAGGGCTGGTCTGAGTATTTCAGAAACTGCTGATCTACTGGGATTTTCACGCACAACCATCTCTAGGGTTTACAGAGAATGGTCCGAAAAAGAAAAAACATCCAGTGAGCGGCAGTTCTGTGGGCGGAAATGCCTTGTTGATGCCAGAGGTCAGAGGAGAATGGGCAGACTGGTTCGAGCTGATAGAAAGGCAACAGTGACTCAAATTGCCACCCGTTACAACCAAGGTAGGCAGAAGAGCATCTCTGAACGCACAGTACGTCGAACTTTGAGGCAGATGGGCTACAGCAGCAGAAGACCACACCGGGTGCCACTCCTTTCAGCTAAGAACAGGAAACTGAGGCTACAATTTACACAAGCTCATCGAAATTGGACAGTAGAAGATTGGAAAAACGTTGCCTGGTCTGATGAGTCTCGATTTCTGCTGCGACATTCGGATGGTAGGGTCAGAATTTGGCGTCAACAACATGAAAGCATGGATCCATCCTGCCTTGTATCAACGGTTCAAGCTGGTGGTGGTGGTGTCATGGTGTGGGGAATATTTTCTTGGCACTCTTTGGGCCCCTTGGTACCAATTGAGCATCGTTGCAACGCCACAGCCTACCTGAGTATTGTTGCTGACCATGTCCATCCCTTTATGACCACAATGTACCCAACATCTGATGGCTACTTTCAGCAGGATAATGCGCCATGTCATAAAGCTGGAATCATCTCAGACTGGTTTCTTGAACATGACAATGAGTTCACTGTACTCAAATGGCCTCCACAGTCACCAGATCTCAATCCAATAGAGCATCTTTGGGATGTGGTGGAACGGGAGATTCGCATCATGGATGTGCAGCCGACAAATCTGCGGCAACTGTGTGATGCCATCATGTCAATATGGACCAAAATCTCTGAGGAATGCTTCCAGCACCTTGTTGAATCTATGCCACGAAGAATTGAGGCAGTTCTGAAGGCAAAAGGGGGTCCAACCCGTTACTAGAATGGTGTACCTAATAAAGTGGCCGGTGAGTGTATATATAGTTCATTTTATGTTCTGTATTGCCCTCTACTACTATATCTTACTTTCTGCAAGCATTCCAGAACTTTATAATCTATCCTTCATACAATTTTTACCAACAGTAGGAAATATGAATGTCTGCTACTAGAAACCAGATATCTATTATATCTTTAGCTTTTGCTGTAGAGGTGACTCGGAACTCCAGAGATGTCAAGGAGCACAGGAGGCCCACTGCTGATTCAGAAGCCACCCAAGAAGAGTTTTTAACCCACTGACTCCCTATCATGCTGTCAATACAATTTAGGATAAGTCCCAAATTAGACTTAATACTCAGTTGTCTGTGGTGTTCAAATTATGTTAAATTTCCCCCTTCATGGTAAGAGGGTGCGTCCGCAGCACAAGAAATGCACGTCCAGTCTCATTGCTGATCATGCAGATCTCCTCTGGTTACACCCAGGGAGCTAATTTTATTAGAAATACATGTTGGTGTAATCACACCCCCCTTTGTCATTAAACAACAAATCAAAAGAATGATAATGGCAGCCAATGGGATACACATTACTTCATCTATCTGGGAAATTCCATATGCATATATTAACTTCTGCTAAGTTCCGCTTTTTCCTATAGACATATCAAGTGATTATGAGTCATTTTTATTTTTAAGCATATGTGACATCTAATGGAGATTAGAGATTATAAGATATAAGAGATATGTTTATAAGGAGATGGAGACCACTTAATAATGAAATATACAACCCTAGCACAATTGTGTTCACCAACTAACTAAATTTCTTTAACAATGCCATATCCCACAATCCCATTCCCATAAAATTTCCATTCATGTTAGAGTTATGAATGGCATACACACCATTATATTTGTGATCATACACAACTAATCGATTGTTATAGAAAGCCTGATTCATGAAGATAGGTATACGAAGTTATAGAAAAATGATAAATGTCACACATTCTGTGACCTACTTACAAGGGACGGACATACAATAGGGTTAAATAAACCTGCAGGAGGCTTTCAGGATGGTTCTCAATCAGTTTGGCAGCAGAGATAATATCCATTTTCATACTCATAATGATGGGAACTACAATGGGGCTGTAATACTATCGGCATAACACATGACTAACTTCATTTGTCAGCAACTGGATAACACACATTTCATTTTCAGACTTTGCTGCTGTTATGATACTTATTGGTCTTTGCTTGCTTGAGATAGCAACTTCACAAATACATAATATCACATCTATCTTCTTCAAAAACAAGGAACCTTTATTTTGCAGCCATTCAAAGTGTTGAAAATATTTGCCTGATTACGATGGACAAGAAGTCCACTTTATTCTTCATAAATATATGTGGCCATGTGTCAGTCATTCTACTAAATTTTACCTGTCTCATGGGTATGTTTATGTGTCCAGTATCTTATTAGCGCCGACCTGTCACAACATGACAAATGGAAGCCCATCAGTCAACTATAATTGGGAGAGCAGATGCCTAGACGTGTCCTTTAATAACATGGACATGGAAGTACATACATTGCTTTACAAGATAAAATAGTAAGGAATGGGAGGTATTCCAAATACCTAGAAGATCATGAGGTAATGCAGTAGATATTTTAAAGGGAACCTGTAATCCACTAAATGTTGCCTGAACTGCAGGCAGATGAATCCCAAGAGGTTCCATCGTTACAGAGAGCTACTATAGGAACACTGCAGCATTTCACTGCAGCTGATCTTGATAAAGGCCCTAAGCTGGTGGTGGATCCAGGGAAGTTATGAAAAGGCTCTCCATAACTTTGGCGCATCCAGCGCCAGTTCTAAATGTAAGACCGCTTCAGAGATGTGGCCTAAAGTCATATATGAACTATTATTTTGGATTAGGCCATTCCAGAGCTGTAACTTGAATCTCTTGTGCTCTCCAATACTGAATCAATATGTAGCAGGGCTCCCAAATATCACACATTGTCCTCATATAGGGTACAGGGAGCTTTTGGCCTGCTTCAGGCTCCATGTTTTGGTGCAACTACTACATATATATTTCCTATACATAAAAGAAGTGATTGCAACAATAAAAAGTGTATGAAAAATTGTGCCAAAGAGGAACCTGCACCTTAACATGCAAATGAATGTAAAGACATGACAATGTAAGGAAAAAGACAGAGACAAGAAACTATTCAATATCTATCTATCTATCTATCTATCTATCTATCTATCTATCTATCTATCTATCAGAAAAAATTAAAGGACAAGGCAGCACTCTGGTCTTCCTTGAGAAAAAGTGGATCTTTATTGCACAACTGCAACGTTTCAATTGCTCACTGCAGTCTTTGTCAAGCAAAGGATATAGTGCTCACAAGTGATATATAAAGCAGTATCAATCAATGAATATCGTGATTACATAATAAAGTGAATTCATGAAAAATATCATATAAATATATCAAATCGTACAAAGTGAAAAAAGTTCATACATCAATAATCAATCTAATCATATGAGTGCTGTTGAGACAGTGATATCGTTATTTCAAGATAATCCATAACATTACCCTCTTATTGACAATTAATCAGCACCTGTGTATGTGAAAAAATAATCAGTGCTATAATGAGAAATAATGGATGACGCTCACCTATCTATCTATCTATCTATCTATCTATCTATCTATCTATCATATATCTATCTATCTATGTCTCTCTGAGACAATGCAGTATTCAATAATATATAGCATTACAATCCATAGATTTCAGAAATGTTATATTTTTCATCCTGTCATTATACAGTACAGTGGACCGTCACAGGTTTATTTTCTGTTAAGAAAAAAAAAGTAGAAAAAATTGCTGTGCAATCAACACCTTCAGAGGTTTCACACGCACAATGCAGCCAAGCCTTCCATGCCAGCTCAGTCTATAACGGCATGAAACATGAACTGTTGATCTGAGTCTCAAGATGGCGCTCTTTCCCTAGATGACTCCAGACAGCCTGACCAGCCCAGAAATAGTCTGAGTGAAAGTTACACCTGCAACACATTTTCGGCACCAGTTTTTGTCACCACTACAACGTTGAAATGACAGATAGGCGTCTGACTTGGGTTAAAACTCATAAAACATAATTGATGAACTCTGTGAGTAAGCTGTGGCAGTTCAGATTAAGAAGGGACTGTAGTCCTTTGACCTGTCTAGTATACCACAGCTTTATTTTTAGACCTATCTCCCAGGACTGTGGGAAGTCATGAATACAGTTTTATGCTTAAGCATCCTATTCTAGGGGGCTTTAAAATCTTAAATGACAGCCAGTATAGATTAATAGGAGATAGAAAATTAGATGAAATACATGTACAGAGATATTATGTATAACAAACTAACATTATTAGCAAATTAGAGTCCTTCTGTCCTTTGCTGTACAAATGATGAAGATACATAGTTGTTCAGTCCATAGGGAGAAACTGATACAGCTGGTGGCTTCCAAGAAAATGGAAACATTAGCCAAATGCCAGTAAAATAAATATACATCCATCAGTAAACCTATAGCATAGTAGTATACAGTATGTGTAAGGAAACAAAGAGGTGCCACACATAAGGGATAACATGATTCGTTTATAAGTATTTAAAAGGCTTACACAAAAATATGTATTGAAAAGATGTTATGTGTAAAATCTCTGCAAAAGACAACAGGGGAAATTTATCATCAGGGTAATATGTGAGTCTTCATTGGAGTAGTTTGCGCCAAATTTATGAAATGTCTCATGTTGTTTGTTAAATTTGGTGCATTTTTAAACCTAAAACTTTTATCTAGAATTGTTAATCCAGTTGTTTTGACGCCCCCTTACTCGAGTGTGTTTGTGACTTTTTTGTGACTTTTTAAAGTGGCAGTGATAAATCTAGAGTAAAACACATTACCAAAGCTAAGCATGCCTACTTTCCCACCCATTTTTCAAAATTGGAGTGGTGTAAAAATGGAAACAGTGACCTAAAAGTTACAAAGCCCCTCTTTTGTGAGTTTTTGAGGCCAGAATTCTGGAGTGCAGGGTTTGGTAAATTCCTGCCACGTTTATTCCCTCCATCTAAAGAGAAAAAAAGGTTCAGCCTCCAGAGGCAACAAGGTCTGATGTAGTTTGTAATGTAGAAGAAATTGCTTTATGCATTTGCAGGAGATTGGCAACAATCTGTTAGATATGAAGAATATGTGCAGAAATGGTGATCAAAAGTTGATCAAAAGTTTTATACATATGACCAACAATAACATAATAAAAAATTAAAAAGAATAAAAATAAATTTGATCATTAAGACAAACTGGTTCTTCTACACAGAGGGAAATGAACCCCATGAGGCAGAGATTAGTAATTGGCAGGAAGGGAGGTCCACAACCCATACCCAGCATCTACATGTGCTGCAAAATTCTTGACTTCATCTACCCTTAATAGGTAGAAATTTCCCGAATTTTATCAGATTTAAGACGCATTCATTTCTACTTAGCATCCACTAAATATATCTAAATATATTAGTATTTGTGGCATGTTCTTAAACTGTACCACTATCACCTGGAGAGAAACATGTATATAAAAAATAGCCTATTGTTGGTATGTGGCATTTGTGGTTTTGGTTCCTGGGCAAATACATTCATTCCTATTTTGGACTATTTTAGCTGTCTTTTAGCTATAATTTTCGAAGCTCATATATTGCGACAGGGGCCCCCATCATACAGTACATCCTTAAAAACTAGAAATCTCTGTACAGCATGGTGGCTCAGTGGTAAGCACAGGGCAACATCTAGTAGAATAAGTTGAATAGGTAGTGGCTCACCAATTACAGTCTATGGAATGGAGGTGCTCCAATCAGCTGGCTTAACCGTAGCCGTAATACTTATAAATAATCAGTTTCTGAATAAAAAGATGGGCACACTCCTCATCTGTTTGTATTATAAAGTACTATATTTTTCTAGTATGATGTCACTGCGTTCAGATCAAGTACCTTTATGATATTAAAGCTTGTAGTGATTCATAAATGGTATAAGTATTGTTAGAATCCCATTTATGTTCTCAAATATATAAGCAATATTTATTATGACAATCATAAAAAACATTCAAATAAGCAACTGGTCCCAGTGCTGATAAAATAATTGACTAAAACAATATTTAAAAGCTATAAAAAATGATGAAATATTATAAAAAAAATTATTAAATGTAATAGAAAAATTAAAAAATATATGATGAATGTCCAAACTGTACTTAGAGTGGCTTCCTTGTTTGCTCAATAATGATTTAATTGTTGCCACTAAGTATGGTAGTCCAGACAGGGTTGAATCCTTAATATAGGACTAATTGTTTGTTCTTTTTCAGTAGTGGTTTATCATCTGCATGGACTTTGTATGTTCTCCCTGTGTTTGCATGGGTTTCCTCCTGGTGCTCTGGTTTCCTCCCACACTCCAAAGATATACTGAACTTAGATTGTGAGCCCCATTGGGAACAGCCTAATGCTAATGTCTGTAAAGCACTGTGGAATATAGTAGCACTATATAAGTGTGTATAATAAAAAATATTAAAATTAAAGAGGATTCTAGTTCTAAATAACATCCAGATACTATGGGGCAGAGTTATAAAACCTGAGTAAAAGACTAAAAAAGTTGTCTTTATCAACAGTTGAATGTTAAATAAAAGATGAGCTGTGATCAGTTCCTATGGACAACTGATGTATCTTCCTTTAGGTAGTGTCATAAATCTCACTTATGTAAGCAACAGCAACAAATAAGCAGCTAAAGTCATAACCCACAATATCATGTTATAGTGGATGCTGAAGAATACAAATACAACTAAACATTTAATTGCAAAAAAAGAATCAACAGTTACCTTTATATCCAAGTAAAGTAAAACCGCAGACACAATATATAATGAATTTGTACTTATTCTACATTCGAGCATGCGCCTATTAACTGAGAATAGGACTATTTTTGTGAGCGAACATTTCTTCCCACAATTGAGTGATACTGAAAACTACTTCAAAAGGAGCTTTTCTATTGTATACCTGCATTTAGCTGGAAGGAGGATGTCACTAGGGATGGGAAAGGAGTGAAATGCAATGACACAATGCTCAGTAGCCACAGCAGCAGCTCATCTGATAACTATTGACTGGCAAAGAATGGAGCCTATTGTGCTATGAATACATGCATTGTTCTATGATGAGCAGAGTAAAACACCTAGAGCCACCCACACTCTGCCAGCGCTGAGTCTATATGTGGCACAGAGATAATAATGCTCTATGGATGATTTTGTGAAAACCACCATTTTCTACTCAGAAAAAAAGCAATTGATTCATGCAGTGTAAATCTAGCATGTGTATATACATATATAGGTGCGTCTTACAACTCTACAACATATAAAGCTACAGGGGGTTCTGTAGAGTTGTATCTAGGGGGCATGTACATGCAACTCCTCACCGTCGATGTGCTTGTTAGGAGGAACTGATGACTGGTTCTCCATGCTTGTGATTATTCGCAGTGCTAGTAGCGCCCCAATCTAATAGTTATAAAAAATTTTAATCCCCAGAGATTGAGAGGAGGGAAAGTGCCCTGTCCTCTCCCTGAGAGACTTCTTCAACCCAACTGATCAAGTTAATTCATTCACTGCGCAATAGTGGGAGGATGAATGACTCTCCATACAGCTGCTATACTTTGCAGTTGTTTAAAGGAATTTGCCATGATTTAAAAAAAATGGGCACACAGTAGGAGGCTACTTAAAATAAAGATAAAACCCTTACTTAGCTTTTAAATGTCTTACTCCTCCAGCACTTACATTAGTCCCCAATGGGCCTGTAGCAGTCACATGCCAATCATCATCTGTGTGATTACCTCAGCCATCACACGCTTCAGCGCCCCCATGCCATTCATGCACATGTAACCGCTCAGACCAGTGATAGGCTGGAGCAGCATCAAAAGGCAATTAAACTCTATGAAAAGTATTAATATGCATTGAACAGGGCATTACAAATAAAGCAGTATTACAACATTGGTTTGCATTTTCCTCTCTGGTAGCGCCACCTCCTGTTTTTCCTTCGGGTTCTTTTGGGTCTGCTATTAGTGAACTGTCTGATGGGCAGTCGTCAATGGTTCCTGTTAGTAGTCTGCATTAGAGTAGACTCATCATTGTAACATTATGTGATACTAAAGTATATATTTCTTATGCTGTCAACAGGACTTTGTGTTCCGTCCTGGATAACGGAAACCAGACAGATCCGTTATGAATGCCCATAGACCTCTATTATGATGGATCAAAACGAAAAGCCTCTAAAGGTTTCTTTCTCATGAATTCTGTCTTACAAATCCCGCTATTTTCCATTATAAAGTTATAACGGAAAACAATAATGGAATTCGTAACGCTGATGTGAATCCGCCCTTACAGACACAATTTAGATAAATGAAATTTTGGTGTGGGAGTTTGAGGATCTTCATGATTATAGTCAAAAGCTGAATCTTTAGTTTTTGCAGGAGCGACACTTTAAGGTGCATGTCCAACTTTGAACACCATTTAGGGTGAGTTCACATCACCGTTTAGCTTTCCGTTCTTCTGATACATCAGAAAAACAGGATCCTGTAAAAAAAAAAAACGGATCCTGTTGCATCAGTTGTCATCCGTTTGAGCCATTTCCATCTGAGATCAGTTTATTAGACGGGGAAAAAAATCTAAAAAAACTGACCTCAGACGGATCAGAAGAACAGAAAGCTAAACGGTGATGTGAACACACCCTTACAGGTTTACATTTGCAAAAAAGGTTACCAAAATTGTAAATCCAAATGATGCTTATTAGAGATGAGCGAATCTATTCGCTGCTTCGTAGATTCATATCGAATCCTCCATTTTTCCTACTCCGAAGCGAATCCGGATTTTTTCAGATTCGCTTCGTATAATTTTTCTTGTTTCCCCCTGCCCCCCAAAGCGGGAAAATTACGATACACCCCCTCAAGAGCGGGAAAGTGAAGATACGCCTCCTTCAGAAGCAGGAAAAACCAGCCCGGCCCACCAGGAACTAACTATTTGCACGTATAGGGAGTGAAGACGCCTCCCTCATTACTCCGCCCTCCTCTACAGTTCAAGCCAGTGGTGAACAAGATACCACAGCATGGCGAAGCAACTGCGACCAAAGTGGGGGGAGATGGGGTTTGGTAACGAGTACCCCAAACCACTGCCCGCTCCAGAGATCAGAGCGTCACAATTGTGCAAGACAGTCTCACCGCCTCCTGACTCGATATTCGCCTTGCTGGCTGGTGCGGCTGGTGCCGGCGGAGGCGGCGGAGGAGGCTGGAGCAGCCACTTCGCTGCCCAGGAGGAAAGCAACAACACCTTCCATGCGGCAGAATCCCATTGTGCCTGCATCAGTGATGGCCCACGCCCAGACCCTATGGGACTACAAGAATGCAGTGGAGGACTGGGTCATCCAAGTACTGGACCATCCGAGGCCAGGAGACCCTACACTGGAGCGGCATAAGGGAACCGTCCTATGGTTTTCAGTGGAGCGAGGCTGTGTCTTCCTGGCGGATGATGAGGATGGCAAGGAGTACTTTGTCGGCTGCAGGTCAGTGAAACGGCTGTACTTGCCCAACCCCGTCACAGCCTGTATGTGGGGGATCAGGTGGAATATACCCCCATGGCATCCCTGAAAGGCCCCCTTGCTACCAGAGTTACCTTATTATCTAAGCCCCTGGTCCCTACATAACCACCATAAGTTTGGCCGGAGGAACCACCAGGCGAAGGATGCGTGCGCTGCCTACAGGAGTCACCAGATGGCACCCTGCATTTCAGGGTGAAGCCACAGCCGGAGCCTCTGATCCCTGGACTGCCACCACCACCATCACAGTACTTTCAGCTGGGTCATCTGACGACATCATCGTTTACTTTCCAGTCCACGGTGATCCACAGTACCAACTACCCTGGATAATGAAGTCAGCAGCAGATCTTGTCAGAAATTCGTTGATTATTCGCTGAAATGAATTTTGGATGATTCGCTCATCTCTAATGCTTATCTAGTACTGATACAGAGTAGGGATGAGCGAACTTTTGAAAAGTTTGGTTCTGTTCGATTCGGTGAACTTTCGTGAAGTTTGGATTCATAGGAACCGAACCTAAAACGAACCTTGCTATAACGGCTGAATAATTGCAGCTAAAATAGTGGGAGTCTGATAGGGTATAGTTTCGTTTAGTTGCAGTTGCTATTACTATGAAAAAAGTGGAAAAAATCAAAGTGCAAAAATAGTGAAACCTCAGCCAGGTCGACAACATTTGACAGCATTGAAGATGTCCGCAGGAGCAGCCCATGTTATGCCAGAGCACCAAAAACACACGGTAGATAGGCTGCGTTGAAGTCGATGCGGTCTCAGTGACATCACAGGTCAGAAGACAGACAGGCGTACCATTTAATTAGACCTTGTGCACCCCAGAACAGGTACACATTAGCCAAGGTGTAAGTGATTACACGGGACATAGGACACAAAGGCACCCGGCAGCATTGCCTTGGACCCAGTAGGGTGGAAAACAGACATTTGACAGTGGAACCAGCAGCAGTAATAGTACTGTATTGGACCAAGTATGGTTGAGAACAGACAATTGACGGAGGAGGAGGAGGCAGCAGCACTTGATTGCACCCAGGCCAGTATGGTTGAGAACAGACAATTGACGGAGGAGGAGGAGGCAGCACTTGATTGCACTCAGGCCAGTATTGTTGAGAAGAGACAAGTTGAGGAGGCAGCTTCAGCAGCTCTTGATTGCACCCAGTATGTTTCCAAATAGACAATTGACGGTGGGGGCATTAGTAGGAGCAGTATTCTTTTGGACCCAGAAGGGCCTAGTACAGAGAACTGAAGTTGGAAGCTAAGAATATGCACGCTTGTAAAAATCAGTTTTTATACATGACAAAATGTTGATGCAGAGTTCAGCACAGGACAGTCAACGTTAAAAAAAACCCTCTAACATTACAGCTAGTCTAGTAGGATACGGATATGGTTAAATAGACAGACAACCTCACCTACAGAATCCATGAGGTGAAGACAGGACATTTAAAAAGGCACAGATTCAAGAAGGCTTTACGCCAGTTCCATTATCCAAAAATACGTGTCCAATTTTCATGAAATGGACACCTCACTGGCACTCGCTTTACAAATTGACGCAACTACTCTGGTGTCAAACCTGTTGAATCTGGGCCTATGACTGTTGGCGAGACATATATATATATCTTTGTTACACCAGTTTGATGTCCTAACCGAGTGCAGCGCCCAACCCAATGGATGTATGCTTTTGTGTTTTTTGAGTAATAATCCCTTGTATCCTGGTCTATTCTGTGAAAAAAGTACAGTTTTGCGTCGCCGTTGTTATTTTAACCAGATTCGTTACGAACTTTCTCAAAGTTCGGTTCGGTGACGAACCGAACTTTTGGCAAAGTTCGTAACGAATCTGGTTAGTTGTGGTTCGGTTCGCTCATCCCTAATACAGAGCTCCAGTCTATATAGCCGCGATCTTAACACTTTTCCATACTCCAATGTTAAGATTTCACAGTATTCCTTGCTGCCCCAGTCTATCTGCATAGAGCTTTTTTTAGATTATTTGCATTCCTGAAGGGTTATCTTTAAAGGGGTTTTCCTAGACATTTATACTGATGACCAGGGGCGTAGCTATAGGGGGTGCAGAGGTAGCAGTCGCTACCGGCACAAGGAGCCTGAGGGGGCCCGAAGACCCTTGTGCTGCATAAGAAGACACCAGTATTATAGAAAGTGCATGGTCGTCAAGTTACACCTCTGGCTGGAGGGAAGGGGTTAGGTCACTTTTTGTCTCAGGCAGCATGAAGGCTATGTGTTTCCATGTCCCTGTCCACAAAAGGGAGGGAACACTGAGGAAAGGGGGGCCCAAGTTGAACTCTTGCACCAGGGCCCATGAGTCTTTAACTATGCCCCTGCTGATGACATATTCTCTGGATAAGTCATCAGTATCTGCTTGGTGGGGGTCCAAAACCTGGGACCTTCGTCAATCAGGTATTTGAGAAGCCATCTGCACTTGCAGTAGTGCCACGGCCTTCTCGCAGCCTTACCTAGGTTGTGTGATGTTATGTTCATCAGTCACATGGCCTAGAAGTTAATGGGGCTGAGATGCAATACCAAATACAGGCACTATGTACGGCACTGTGCTTTATGAGCTGAAAGAAGGTCATGGTGCTTCTGAGAGTGCCTTTTTAAACAGCTGATTGGTGGGGGTCCCAGGTATCAGACCCTCACTGATGACATAGTGAGGAACAATCCAGAGGATAGGTCATCAGTTTAAAAATCTCAGAAAACCCCTTTAAGCCCACAGAAAAGAGCCCAGCCCATGGGTAAGTGCCCACCCCTTCCAGTTGTTAAAGGCCTGTGATTAACCTTATGATTCAGCCACAATTTACATAACACAGTACAATAACTAATAGAGATGAGCGAACATGCTCGTCCGAGCTTGGTGCTCGTAAGAGCATTAGGGTATTCGCATATGCTCGCTACTCGGACGAGCATATCGCGATCCTCATGGAAATGGCAACTTCCTCTTCCTGCATGTTAGCCGCCTTTTTTCAGCCAATCAACATGCAGGAGAGTCTTTGGTACCTCCTAGCATCACGTGGGGCCCCTACAAGTCGACAGCAGGGATTGGCTGGCTCCTCTCGGCTGCTGGCTGGGACTTGTAGTGCAGCTACTGCCATCTTGGCTGCACACTGTGCACAGCGACTGGTGGCAGAAAGGGGACAGCACATGGTCCACACAGACCCCAATGAAATTGCCCAAAGTCCTCTCAGTACTCGTTTTTGCTGCTGCTGTACCTTGGCTTGCTGGGATCTGTAGTGCAGTCTAGGGAATACGTTTTGTCACTCAGTTATATAAACTACAGTCCAGTGAACAATTGTGAGGTGTGCGATACAGTAGCCGCAGTCTAGAAAATACATTTTTTTCACTCAATTATATAAAATACAGTCCAGTGAACAATTGTGAGGTGTACCATACACTAGCCGCAGTCTAGAGAATACGTTTTTTTCACTCAATTATATAAACTACAGTCCAGTGAACAATTGTGAGGTGTGCGATACACTAGCCGCAGTTTAGAGAATACGTTTTTTTCACTCAATTATATAAACTACAGTCCAGTGAACAATTGTGAGGTGTGCGATACACTAGCCTCAGTCTAGAGAATACGTTTTTTTTCACTCAATTATATAAACTACAGTCCAGTGAACAATTGGGAGGTGTGCGATACACTGGCCGCAGTCTAGAGAATACGTTTTTTTCACTCAATTATAAAAACTACAGTCCAGTGTACAATTGTGAGGTGTGCGATACACTAGCCACAGTCTAGAGAATATGTTTTTTTCACTCAATTATATAAACTACAGTCCAGTGAACAATTGTGAGGTGTGCGATACACTAGCCGCAGTCTAGAGAATATGTTTTTTCACTCAATTATATATACTACAGTCCAGTGAACAGTTGTGAGGTGTGCGATACACTAGCCATAGTCTAGAGAATAATTTTTTTCACTCAATTATATAAACAACAGTCCAGTAAACAATTGTGAGGTGTGCGATACACTAGCCGCAGTCTAGAGAATATGTTTTTTTCACTCAATTATATAAACTACAGTCCAGTGAACAATTGTGAAGTGTGTGATACACTAGCCGCAGTCTAGAGAATATTTTTTTCACTCAATTATATAAACTACAGTCCAGTGAACAATTGTGAGGTGTGCGATACACTAGCCGCAGTCTAGAGAATACGTTTTTTTTAACACAATTATATAAACTACAGTCCAGTGAACAATTGTGAGGTGTGCGATAGAATAACCGCAGTCAAGAGAATATTTTTCTTACTCAATTATATAAACTACAGTCCAGTGAACAATTGTGAGGTGTGCGATACACTAGCCGCAGTCTAGAGAATACGTTTTTATCACTCAATTATATAAACTACAGTCCAGTGAACAATTGTGAGGTGTGTGATACACTAGCCGCAGTCTAGAGAATATGTTTTTTCACTCAATTATATAAACTACAGTCCAGTGAACAACTGTGAGGTGTGCGATACATTAGCCGCAGTCTAGAGAATACATTTTTTTCACTCAATTATATAAACTACAGTCCAGTGAACAATTGTGAGGTGTGCGATACACTAGTCGCAGTCTAGAGAATAATTTTTTTTCACTCAATTATATAAACTACAGTCCAGTGAACAATTGTGAGGTGTGCGATACACTAGCCACAGTCTAGAGAATACGTTTTTTTCACTCAATTATATAAACTACAGTCCAGTGAAAAATTGTGAGGTGTGCGATACACTAGCCACAGTCTAGAGAATATTTTTTTTTCACTCAACTATATAAACTACAGTCCAGTGAACAATTGTGAGGTGTGCGGTCCAGTAGCCGCAGTCTAGAGAATACGATTTTTTCACTCAATTATATAAACTACAGTCCAGTGAACAATTGTGAGGTGTGCGATACACTAGCCGCAGTCTAGAGAATACGTTATTTTTACTCAATTATATAAACTACAGTCCAGTGAACAATTGTGAGGTGTGCGATACACTAGCCGCAGTCTAGAGAATATTTTTTTCACTCAATTATATAAACTACAGTCCAGTGTACAAATGTAAGGTGTGCGATACACTAGCCGCAGTCTAGATAATAATTCTTTTTTCACTCAATTTTATAAACTACAGTCCAGTGAACAATTGTGAGGTGTGCGATACACTAGCCACAGTCTAGAGAATACGCTTTTTTACTCAATTATATAAACTACAGTCCAGTGAACAATTGTGAGGTGTGCCATACACTAGCCGCAGTCTAGAGAATACGTTTTTTCACTCAATTATATAAACTACAGTCCAGTGAACAATTGTGAGGTGTGCCATACACTAGCTGCAGTCCAGAGAATACGTTTTTTTCACTCAATTATATAAACTACAGTCCAGTGAACAATTGTGAGGTGTGCGATACACTAGCCTCAGTCTAGAGACTATTTTTTTTTCACTCAACTATATAAACTACAGTCCAGTGAACAATTGTGAGGTGTGCGATACACTAGCCGCAGTCTAGAGAATATTTTTTTTTCACTCAATTATATAAACTACAGTCCAGTGAACAATTGTGAGGTGTGCGATACACTAGCCGCAGTCTAGAGAATAAGTTTTTTTACTCAATTATATAAACTACAGTCCAGTGAACAATTGTGAGGTGTGCGATACACTAGCCGCAGTCTAGAGAATATTTTTTTCACTCAATTATATAAACTACAGTCCAGTGAACAATTGTGAGGCGATGATACACTAGCCGCAGTCTAGAGGATAATTTTTTTCACTCAATTATATAAACTACAGTCCAGTTGAACAATTGTGAGGTGTGCGATACACTAGCCACAGTCTAGAAAATAATTCTTTTTTCACTCAACTATATAAACTACAGTCCATTGAACAATTGTGAGGTGTGCGGTCCACTAGCCACAGTCTAGAGAATAAATTTTTTTCACTCAATTATATAAACTACAGTCCAGTAAGCAATTGTGAGGTGTGAGATACACTAGCCGCAGTCTAGAGAATACGTTATTTTTACTCAATTATATAAACTACAGTCCAGTGAACAATTGTGAGGTGTGCGATACACTAGCCGCAGTCTAGAGAATATTTTTTTCACTCAATTATATAAACTACAGTCCAGTGAACAATTGTGAGGTGTGCGATACACTAGCCACAGTCTAGAGAATACGTTCTTTTCACTCAATTATATTAACTACAGTCCAGTGAAAAATTGTGAGGTGTGCGATACACTAGCCACAGTCTAGAGAATACATTTTTTTCACTCAATTATATAAACTACAGTCCAGTGAACAATTGTGAGGTGTGCCATACACTAGCCGCAGTCTAGAGAATACGTTTTTTTCACTCAAAGATATAAACTACAGTCCAGTAAGCAATTGTGAGGTGTGAGATACACTATCCACAGTCTAGAGAATACGTTATTTTCACTCAATCATATAAACTACAGTCCTGTGAACAATCGTGAGGTGTGCGATACACTAGCCGCAGTCTAGAGAATATTTTTGTTCACTCAATTACATAAACTACAGTCCAGTAAACAATTGTGAGTTGTGCGATACACTATCCGCAGTCTAGAGAATAATTTTTTCACTCAATTATATAAACTACAGTCCAGTGAACAATTGTGAGGTGTGCGATACACTAGCCACAGTCTAGAGAATACGTTTTTTTCACTCAATTATATAAACTACAGTCCGGTGAACAATTGTGAGGTGTGCGATACACTAGCCGCAGTCTAGTGAATACGTTTTTTTCATTCAATTATATAAACTACAGTCTAGTGAAAAATTGTGAGGTGTGCGATACACTAGCCGCAGTCTAGAGAATAATTTTTTTCACTCAATTATGTAAACTACAGTCCAGTGAAAAATTGTGAGGTGTGCGATACACTAGCCGCAGTCTAGAGAATACGTTTTTATTCTCAGTTGTATAAACTACAGTCCAGTGCAAAATTGAGTGGTTTGCGGTGCAATAGCTGGAGTCTAAAGACTACATATTTTTGCCTCAGATAGTAATTCTACTGTCTACTGAATATGGTTTTAACCTCAGATAATAACTCGACAGTTTGGTGAATATACAAAATGTTGAACCCAAAGGCTAAGGGTCGAGGGCGTGGGCGTTCAAGTAGTGTAGGGGGCAGAGGCCGTGGTTGTGGGCAGGGTAACACTGTACATGCTGATGAGGGAGCAGTGGAACGCCGCAGAGTTTCGCTCGTTAGCTTCATCTCGCAACTTACTGGGTCATGTGGTACACCACTATTGAAACCACAGCAGTGCGAACAGGTGATGACGTGGATATCGGACAATGCGTCCAGTAATTTATCCACCACCCAGTCTTCCACGCAGTCCACCCACGCTAGCCAAGGGAGTAGACCTCTGGCTCCACCAGCTCAACCTCCTTCCCCCAAGCCTGCCCCCCCCACGGAAAATATGGATTCAGATCCGGCATACTCACAGTAACTCTTTTCAGG